>JAODAL010012311.1:0-95972 GCA_025379985.1 Phyllomedusa bahiana
AAAAATTCAGCATCTGTGGGACCACCTTGATCACCGTGTTCCCTTTATGGATCTTCCCCCGTGCACCCTCCAGCAGCTGAAGGATGCAGTCAGCCCAGACCCTGTGAAACCCATCGGCCCTTTAATGAATCACTCCCAGCCCATCAGCTGTGTTGGATGCACACACGTTTACTCTGGATATTAGCTGCTTCAAAAACAATTGATTGAAGTATAATCATAAAAAAAAATTTATAATATCTTTAATTATTAGTACATATATATGAAATATATGACGCTGGTAACCTGAAGTACTCCTACATTTTGTTCAATATGTATATTACTCTTGTATCTACCTCTATCATCAGAATACTTTGGCTTATGAGCAGTTATATATTACAGTACAGTAAAAATGAAAAATCTCTGCATTGGCATTACTGCTGTATTTACAGATCATGTGGCATCTGTGCAGTTTCATAGATCGGTAATACGGATGGGCTGCCATCTAGGCTGGGATCAGATGGCTGTGATATGGGCATATTTTAGTTTATGTATTTACAATCAAAAACTAAACCCTTGCCAGGTTCTAAGAACCGAAAGCTTTGGTGTTTTAATTTTGATTGGTAAAAAACGCAGCAGGGTTAGCAGTGTTTTACGGTGATGAAATGTGGATGCATTAAGAGCCCGCCCTCCCTTTAAGAGGACCAAGAAATGTATAAGACAGGACCTGTAAAATATGGGTGCAATACAGATGATGTGCTGACGCAATAAGAATGAGCTTTAGATGCACCTGAATTTTTACAGAGAATTTTTTTTCAATTTCTCTTTTATGATTATCCTGCATGATCACATACAGTAAGTTCACCACAGTCAGACTCCAATATAAATCACTGGAATGTAAAGGGGTGTTTTTTTTAAAATTTTTTGGGGGGCGCGGTGAAAAATTTTTATGACGGGTTTCCCACTTATGATGTGTCATTTACAATATATTACCGGGGCGTAAACTGGGGTACAACAAGCAATTGCCAGGGGCCCGGTGGGCCCAGGGGGCCCGGCCGGGCAGCTGTTATACGTCTGTACACCCCTAAAGCCCCTCTGGGGCCCCCCGGGAGGAAAATAACAGTTCACTGCGGCGGGTGCGAGCTGCGGGGGCCGGCGGTCTGTGAGCCAGGGGGGGGGTCCGCCGCTGCCGGCAGGCTCCGCCACCTTTCTTCACAGAGGCTCTCTCTTAATTGTTCGCATGTCCATGCGACGTGCATACAATTAAGATGAACTGTGGAGCAGGGGGGAGTTGTGCGCTCCTGCGTACATCGCTCTGCAGGCGGCGCGGGGAAAGGGGACGGTCCTCGCGCCGCCTCCCGAGCTTCTGTCCTCGGCCCCAAACTAAAGCAGGGGCTTGGAAGGGGAGGGAGACGGGGCGCGGGGAAGCGCGGCCAGGTAAGTAAATAAGCTACAGGGACCCTGGGGGGGGGGGGACTATACCTTACAGGGGACCCTAATACCGGGGGGTGGACTATGGCTACAGGGGGCCCTAATAAACTGGGGGGCTACGGCTACAGGGGGCCCTAATAACTGGGGGGGGCTACGGCTGCAGGGGGCCCTAATAACTGGAGGAGGGACTATGGCTACAGGGGGCCCTAATAACCGGGGGGGGGGACTGTGGCTACAGGAGGCCCTAATAACTGGGGGGGGGGGACTATACCTACAGGGGGCCCTAAAGACAGGGGGGGAACTATGCCTACAGGGGGCCCTAATGACGGGGGGGAATTATTTGCCTACAGCGGGTTCCTAATTCTACAAGGGGGGAATTTTCTGCCTACAGGGGGGACATTCTGCCTACAAGGGGGCCTTGATCTATGGGTGAGGGGGACTATTCTGCCTACAAGGGGGCCCTAATCTACAGAGGGCCCTATTCTACCAACAGGGGTGGTCTAAGCTATGGGGCCCCCCATTTTACCTACATGGGAACCCTAAGTTACCGCCCGGGGGTCCGAAGCTGCCTACGTTCTCCCAATCACTAGCTACTGCCCGGTGGGTCCCAAAGCTACCTAGCTACGCCCTGGGGCCCCCGTTGTACCTACATACCGACTGGGGGAGCCCAAAATTTTACCAGGGGGGAAATTTCCCTTACCATTTGGGCATTATAAATAGGGGTTTGACTGGGGGGGGGGGGCACTCAGTTGGAAAAATTTTTTTAAAAAAAAGTGAGGAGTCTCGGGTGTTTGTGTTGTAAATTTTTACAGGGAGATGGTGGACGGTAAGTCATCTTGGAGGTCTGGATCGAATAGGGAAAAAAAAGGGAAAGTGAACGACTCCCCAGAAAAAACGTCACCCGTGAGGCCCAAAAAGTAAGTAAAAATATTTGCAAAGCACCTTGTTACTGGTATCTACCACTAATGGTCACTGTTGGTGGTTATATACAGTCTGCAGAGCCCGGTGTACATGGTAATCTACCACATATGGTACTTATGGAGGTAATATACAGTCGAGGCTGTTTTCACGGGGTGTCTACCATTTATGGTCATTTTAATGGAGGAAATATAAAATCTGCAGAGCCTGTGTACACGGGTTCTACAAAATATGGCACTGTATGGAGGTAATATACAGTCTGCAGACCCCCTGTACCTGGCCCTACCACTATATGGTCACTGTATGGGGATATTGGCTTTGTGTCCCCTTTAAAGTAATAGGGGAGGGGTATTTTTAATTCAATTTGTTCATGTTCTGGCAGTTAGTCAGGTCCTTTTTGAGAGAGTTATTGGTAATGTTTGGGCTAGGTAAGTGGGATTTTTTTTGGTAGCAGTATGATGGTGATATAATGGGGAGGTTATTTAACCTTGTATATCAAAGCTACCTGGTTCTGGGGAGGGGGGGTGGGAAAGGGGGTGGGCACCAAAATTTGCTTTTGGGGGCCCTGGCTTCTCTATTCGCCCCTTAATACTTTGTGGCAAAAAAATTTCAGATTTTTTACCTTTCATGGGAAAGCTAGTATTTAAAAGCACGGCTCGGTTAGGGGGAATGTGCCCCCTATTGGGAAAAGTCCCACCCTACAATGAAAAGGGAATGAGAAAAAATCTCTAGGCTGGGGTCGAATTAACTTAATTCAGCCTTTCATTTCCTTAGAAGCCTTGGTAAACATGTCAGTGGCCAGGGGCATAGCTATAGGGAGTACAGAGGTAGCAGTTGCTACCGGGCCCTGCAATCTGAGGGGTTGCCTAAAAGCCCTTCTGCCACATAAGGAGACACGTGCATTGTAAGCGGCATATGGTAGCTGGGGGTCCTATTTTACTTTTTACACTAGGACCCTGGAGCTTCAAGTTAGGCTATGTTCACATACAGTAGGCGCCGCAATACATTGTGTCTTTCGGGAACAAGCGCTCATCAGCACGTACTCCCGTGGCACGGAGGGGCTGTATTCGCCGCAAGTAATTGACATGTCACTTATCTCCCCCCGCGTACAAAACAATCGTATTGCATGAGCGGGGAGAGGAGGCGTGATCCGTGGTTCTCATAGAACTGTACTGTAATTTCAGCACGCATCTTGCCCGTATTAGAGCGCAAATACGCACCGAAATTTCCCCGTGTGAACATAGCCTTACTCCTCTGTCTGTGGCATCTAAGGGGGTTAAGAAACTTTAATTCAACATGATTTATTCCATAGAAAAAAAAAATATTCAATGCCATAATT
Source organism: Phyllomedusa bahiana (assembly GCA_025379985.1). NCBI lineage: Eukaryota > Metazoa > Chordata > Amphibia > Anura > Hylidae > Phyllomedusa > Phyllomedusa bahiana. Next base: position 3,665 of record JAODAL010012311.1, read on the forward strand.
GAAGTGTTTCGGTCTCTTCGTGTACCCATCATTTGGAATAAAAATGATCAAAAAGTTGTATGTAGCTAAAAATGGTAGCGATAAAACTATACAGTGCTTCCTTCCATAAAACACAAGACCTCACTGCATGAATAAGAAAATTGAAAAGTTATCAGTTGTAATTTTTTTTAAAGGTACTAAAACATAAAACTCCAAAATTAAAACAAATAAAGACATGGCAGGTATACCACCCAGTGATCTCCATAAAAACGAAGCCTCCCCCCCATCCCCAAGAGGAGGGTTCTCGGCACATTATATGGTGAGGTCCATAGTACCATTCAAAATACATCCTGTCTTGCAAAAGAAAAGCCTCATCCATCTATGCAGATGGGAAAATAAAAAGCTATGTGTCTTGGATGGCAGGGAGAAAAAAACAAAAGCAATGTTAACAAAACCCACTGCAGCCTGAGAGGATAAAAGAGGTATATTCATGTGGGCAAATCACACTTCAGAGCATCCTGTTTCAGGGCTGTAGTATGATGAGCTGGCTGGGCATCCATGGTGCCTTTTATTCACTTCTATAAAAATTTTAAGTACATCTGCTCCTATTGTAACAACGCTGATTGGCATGGACGACAACAAAACTTCTAACAGAAATAAGCCAACCAGCAGTCACATCCAAGTAATGCAATGCGTATATCACAAAACAAATGGAGGGACGGACAATGGACAGCAAGATGGAAGATGACAAGAATATCACCCATTTTCCTTAAGGGTGCGCAGTTTTGGTGCAGTTTTAACTGCGCTCCAAGTAAACTGCCTTTATTACAAGCAAGCTTTTTTCACTTACCTAAACTGTTTGGAAAGGGTTACGCCCGGGATAGGAACTGTAGGTTTGTTCTTAAGTTGAATTTGTATGTAAGTCGGAACAGATATATTTATTAAATGTAACTCCAGCACAAAAGTGTTTTTTTTTAGTTTTGGATAGTGCAGGGAAGGGTTTTTACATTTGTTTTGGGGCCCTGTGCCCTGTTTAAAAGATTTCCCCTCTTTTCACTCTTGTGTGCGGACATGCGGAATTGTTTTTCCCACAGCTACTATTGCTGGGGGAAAATGGAACGACAAGTGGCAGCATGCCCCATAAGTATGTAACTAGGGGACAGATGGAAGTCGGAACGTTGTAAGTAGGAGACTGCTTGTTATAAATTTTTGGGGTTTTTGAAATCCACAAAACTTAAAACACGTAATGATTACTTACTTTTTAAACAATTTTAGAAAAAATGAAAAAATCTTGTGGCAATAAGGATTTTAAATTGGAGCAAATTTTAAAAAACCGCACAAATCTGCGCTTTGTGAAAGCTCCTTAAGTCAGTCCCTAACCTTTCCTTAAATCCAGCCATAACACCAGACACTTTTAACCTTAAAGGGGTTGTATCATTACATTAAATCTTCAGAATTAAGGGACAGTGAAAACTTTGAAATTGGTGTCATTTCCCAAAGCTGTTTTTTTTTCACTGTCTCCCTTATTTTGGGGTTTTCTGAAAAAACACTGTTCCCCAGTGGGGTTCAGTTCCCCTCCTTCATTTCATTGCTGCGGTCTAAAAATTTACTTCTGTCGGCCCTGGGGTCATATTCACGGAGCGCAATTCCTGCCTCTCTCACTCAGAAAAGGGGGCCGGGCAAAATTTCACTTGCACACCCAGGAGTGCCCTATAACACGCAGCGCTTCTGCAATCAGAAAAACAGAATTGTGCCTCAGTCCCAATGCTGTGAGTGTAAATTAGAAGGGAGACAGATCTGTGTGCTTGGATGAGTTCATAGAAGACTGGATTCAAAATGTAACAAAAACCCCCAGTGTGAGAGGAGAAGAGATCAGTGCTCTGAGTTTAGAAGGTGTCTAGCTGGAAAGCAAGGCGTGCTAGTAAACAGCTCTTACAAAATAAGGGCTGCTAGAGAGAGGAATGACACAGTGTATGTGGACTAGACAGGATGGGGGGGAGACACGACTCGGGAGCGAGCATGAAAGTGAAGGGGGGGATGGTCATCCCCCCCGTTAAGAAACACCCAGTGGGAGGGGGAAAAACGCCCCCGAATTTTGGGGAGCTGAAAAATGAGATTAATTGAAAACACCGAAAATGATGAAGCGATACTCCACTTTAGCCCCGACAATTTGATACAAAAACCCTCACGATGCTAGCCCTACCCGATGTTTTTAAAACTATCAAAAGGGGGGTAGGATAAAACACTGCAAGACCAACATAGGGCAAAACAGAAGCAATAAAGGACTAAGACAAACAGGGCTCTAACAAACTAGGAACACATAACTTCCAAAACAGGATTGAATGTTGTGGGCTACAAAACAAAGCTCCGTACCCGGCTAGACAGGATTCGAGACAGGAGAAATGAACACAAGGCAAGACACAAACAGAACTTCTTTGCCAGATCCCCCTCATGCAACCAAGCCAGCAATTTTTTTTAAAAAAGGATGCAATTCACCAATTCTTCTCCTAATGACCAAGGCTGCACCACATGGTAACTGGTGTGCAAAGAACATGCTCAAACATAACACACAAGGAGACAAAACAGAAACCTGGCTGACGCCGATCAACTGGCTGATGGTAACAGCTGCCTGCTGCTCACAGGCCCAATGTTTGTAACACCCATAGAAGTGAATGGAGAGAGCCACGCATGCACAGCCCACCACTCGTTTTCCGCAACAGCAGTCTAAAGTTTTACCAGTATGGATAAAACCTGCTCCATCGCTGCTGTTAGGGTGTGTTCACACAGCGTATTTGTGGGGCGTAATTGCAATTAAAAATTCGTGAATTTCACCCCCGCAAATACAGTAATTCATAGCTTTCATTTAAATCTATGAGTACCTGCCGTTTTCCCTGGTGTGCAGTATGCGCCGCAATATGCCGTGTGAACATACCCGTAGCGGCGGACAGCCACCGCTGTGGAATAGTATCTCCTTAAACCCTGCCACGGGCTTCCCACAGCATCGCCTCGATTTAGTTTCCTGCCGGCCTGCTGGAGCACATTTGGAATATAAAACACCGTCCCACATTTTTCCGCAAAATTTTTGGGGAAAATAGTGCATCTTATAGTCCCAAAAATATGGTACTTCTTCTGGTTTACTGCATTATGCTTATTCCCTTCCTCTCTCACCTGACATGTATTTTCTTCCATGTCTGGAATTTTAGTGCATTTATTCTTGTGTTCTTTGTTCTTTTTTGTATTTAAGAAAATAGATTTTTTCTATTATTTTTGTATTGATTCTGTGTGGTATATGTGGCTGTCGGTGGTTGGCATAGTAGGCAGCCGTAGACTTTTTGCGGCTCCACACAAGCTCCATTTTCACTGACGGCTTTGTTTCTTTAGTCATAAATTTTCTTGGAGAATGTATTGGGTGAGCGGTTGCAGGTATTGAAATCGCAGTAGATTTATCTCACTTCCATTACACTTGTACAGTTTATTTTCTGCAGATTCTTTTTAATCACACTGAAATTTCTGGCACCATTTCCATAGCAAATAAATGTGAGCGGAGTTTTGCTGCTGCAGATTGAGTAAATGGACTGCTGCCCAGAAGCCCTTGCCCTGTCTATGACAGAACAAATGCACTGATATCGGGTTGGTGACTTCATCATGTCAACTCTGTGCTTCTCTCTGCTATCAGCGATGCATCAGGGACAAGTTTAATCATCATTTTAGAAGTCGCTCTGTTTATTTTTGGGTATTTAAAGACTGTACAGTAACTGTTACAACAATGATTAAGGAGATGTAGCAAACAGTGATTTGTTATGGGGAAAGAGTTGCAATGTTTCACAATGTTGGATCAAGGAGACTACTGTGTTATACAAGGCATAAAGTTGTAGTTTATCGCTAAGCTTTGTCCCATTAATGTCCACCCCAAAGGGATAACTTAAAGGGGTTGGCTCATTTCAAATTTTCATAGGATGCATGAATGAAATAATGCTACTTTTTTCAGTCACTTCCTGGTCAAGCTGTCTGTAATTAGCATATGAGCTCTGTGTATTCAGACCTCTGCTAATTAGATAAATCTCATGCTGTCAGGACCAGGGAAGCTTCTGAGTTAAAGTAAACAGTAGTAATTTCTGGCTTGTGTCTGAAAGATCCGATAACAAACAAGCTCTCACTGTCTGTAGTTCTGTGCTGCCTCCACCTGTGTGATGATTTCACTCTCTGCAATCAGAACAAACAGCAGGGGGGGGGGAGAAGTACACAGGTCAGTTACTTGGGGAACCAGAGAGAGCACAGAAGGTGATAAAATCACTTGTAGCTCCTTAACAAAAAAAAAAAAAATGAACAACACAATATATTTGGAAAACGTCTTCATTTAGTGTTCCGAACATTTTGAAAGCTAATATTTGTAGCAAGACAACCCCTTTACAGCTTCGGGGCCCCAGTGCAAAATCTATAAAAGGGTTCTGACCTACCATTTGCCATTTATAGTACTGGTATCTTCTAACACAGCAGAGGGGCCTTTGGGCCCCCTATGGCTCTGGCCAGGTAGCGATCGCTACCTCTGCACCCCTTATAGCTACGCCCCTGGTCCGCCAACTTTCTTTTGATGGCAGGCGGATCGTGTTCTCTGTCGGCATCAATAGCAAAAGACGTTGCTGCCTACAGAGGGGGGTTTGCGGCTCTCAGTTAACAGTTGTAGGTAGCAGTTCCATTCTTAGAGCAGTCTATGTGAATTGCAGGGACCAGGGGAAGCCTCCGATCCCCAATGTTTAACCTTTTGATTGAAGCAATCTGTGACCAGGGTATAATTGAAGGAGATTCCCCTGCTCCAGTGGGTCATCAGGAATCCCAGTGCTTGATGGAGCTGAGGAAATATCTATACAGTCAACCCTGAGGACCAAGAGTAGCTCCAGAGCTGCATGTATAGTAAGCCTACAGTCAGAGCACACTGTGCGTTGCCCTGACAGCAGCCTGTGTTATACTGACACATAGGGCCCCATCTATGAAAACTGTCTTGGTCTAAAACTCACTTTGTTGTCCATAGCAATCAATCAGTGCGCCCCTTTCATTTCATATAGTGCTCTTGAAAAATGAGAGGGGCGCTCTGAATGGTTGCTATGGGCAACAGAGTGAATTTTAGACCTAGACAGTTTTCATACATGTGACCCATAGTGTAATGTATAGGCGTATGCTAATACATTACGAAGTGTAAAAAAAAAGTGTACAATAGTTATTCCTTATTGAAAAAAAAGAAGTAAAAAACATTTAAAAAAGTGTGGAATAAAATAAACAATAAAACAAAAATAAATATTTAATAAAAAAATTATTGTTCTGACATTACAGAAAAAAATACATGTTAGATACGACCATAATAACCTGTAGAATTAATCTAACAGTTTATTTAGTATAAAATGAACAATTTTAAAAAACCAATGCAGAAAAACGCTTTTTTTGTTCACGTAGCAAACATTTTTTTTTTAAATGATGCAGTAATTTATATGTAAACTCAAACTATGTCCCCAAATAATACAACTCCTACATAAAACAAGTCCTCATTCAGCTGCATCATTTAAAAACTATAAAATTTAGCTGATAATTAAGGTCTTTTCAGGTCTAATGATTTAAAGGGTATGTTCACACGGTGTATTGTGGCACGTATAGTACGTGCCGCAATACGCCGGGTGTTTTGGAGCAACGTGCTGATCAGTGCGTCTTTCCAAAGCTTGGGGGAAACGACCCCATAGACATCCATTGTTAGCAGCGCGTATGCACCACTAACAATTGACATGTTGTAACAGATGGCGGTAGTGGATCCGCTGGGCCACCGCAAACGATGGTGAAAGCCCACACCAGGAAGCGGAGTCTAAGTAGCACCCGGTTTTCACCAGAGCCCGCCGCAAAGCGGGATGGACTTGCTACGGCGGGAAACTAACAGGTCGCTTCCACTGGTGGGACTTGCTTGCGGTGGTAGCCAAGGGTGAACGTGGTACAGAAGCGTGAGACGTAGGCGTCGTCAGGACAGCGGCAGAGGTTCATGGTCGAGGGACGGAAGCAAGGTGGCACGGTACACGGAAGAGACAATCACGGCACAAGGAATGCTTTTTCGATAGGCTATGAGGCACTAAAGTTCCGGCAGGGTACTGCCGGAGGAGGGGCCATTGTATAGGGTCAGCGGAAGGCAACCACCAATTACTGGTGCGCTGGCCCTTTAAATTTGAGGAAGCCGGCGCGCAAGTGCCCAAGAGAGTTGTGATGCGCGCGCTGGCGGGCACAGGCAAGCAGCGAGTCAGGAGCGCGGTCAGGTGAGTACCCGCGCCCCGGGGAGCGAAAGCGCCCACGGCCCAGCGCACGGACCACGGGGCCACTCGCCCCCGTCACCAGGGAAGCCGGCCGGGCCACGGACATGCCCGCGGCCTGACCCATGGGCTGCGGCGCGGTCCATGACAGTACACCCCCTTTTGGCCTCCCCCTCTTCCCAGCCCGGAGCTCCCTGTCCAGAATTTTGTCCTCCGGCTCCCATGACCTTTCCTTGGGCCCGAACCCCTTCCAATCGATGAGAAAATACCGTTTCCCTTTGGACACCTTCATATCCAAGATCTCCTTTACCAGAAAAACGTTAGTGGCATCCGCTTCAGGAGATGGCGGGGCTGCCCTCCGAGAAAAACGGTTTAGGACCAGAGGTTTGAGAAGTGACACATGAAAGGAGTTCGGGATGCGCATGGAAGGCGGGAGCCTGAGTTTATAGGCCACCGGATTTATGAGTTTCAGCACTTCGAATGTTCCCGCGTAGCGGGGTCCCAGTTTATAGTTTATAGCTTGGAATCTTAAGGTGGACATATTTGGCTGATAGCCACACCTTATCACCTGGGGAAAAAACTGGGGGAGGGCTCCTTCTCATCTGCCTGTGCCTTCATGCGTGCTGAAGCACGAAGCAGCGATTGGCGCTTAAGAGCCCAGAGGGCCTTCATGTCTTGGACCAACGTATCCGCTGTTGGGACCTCAGACTGGGCTGCTAGTGGGAGAGGTGGGCGGGGGTGCAGGCCGTAAACAATGTAGAAGGGAGAGGCACCCGCGGATTCAGAATCTAGGGAATTATAAGAAAATTTCACCCACGGAAGCAAGTTAGCCCAGTCATTCTGACATGCCGAGACAAAATGACGTAATTAGTTCCCTATGACCTGGTTGACCCTCTCCACCTGACCGTTCGTCTGGGGGTGGTAAGCCAACGAGAAATCGAGCTGACATTCACCTGCATTTGTGAACAAAGGGCCCACCAGAAATTAGAAACAAAATGGACCCCTCGATCCGGGACGATTTGCAGGGGCAACCCGTGCAAACGAAAAATGTGGTGAAAAAACAAGTTGGCCAGGCCTGGGGCAAATGGTAAACCCGGCAATGGGACAAAATGCGCCGTTTTGGAAAACCGATCTGTGACCACCCAGATCACGGTGTTGCCAGAAGAGGATGGGAGATCGGTTATAAAATCCATCGCCATGTGTGTCCAGGGACTGGTGGGGATGGGCAGGGGACATAGGAGCCCAACCGGTTTGTGACGAGGTGTTTTGTTACGCGCACAGGTGACACAGGCCTCAACAAATTCCTTAACATCTTTAGTGAGGTCTGGCAACCAATAGAATCGTGAGATAAGAAGGCAAGTTTTATGAGCCCTGGGATGTCCAGCCACCAAAGAGCAGTGTCCCTACATCAAGATTTTTTTTCCCAGCGCAGGGTCCCGAAAAGTTTTCCCTGGGGGGGGAATTCCTAGGTCGCAGGGGCGGGGGAGACAAGGGCTCGGGGGGTTTTTATGTTTTCGGGGCATTCTCCCCGCCCCCCCCCGTCGGAGGCTTGAAGGCGTTCCCTTAAAGATTTTTTCTGCGGGACGGAAGTGGATCTGGAAACTAAACCGAGAAAAGAAGAGCGACCACCTCACTTGGCTGTCTGGAGGTTCTTGTCTTCCAGCAAATAGCGCCATTCCCCCGGGCCCAGTTTGAAGTAAAAACTTCCCGGTCTCCGATAATGTCGTTTCTTCCCCGGTGAGATGTTTGGAAAAAACCAAAAAATCCCGTTTTCCCCAGGGCCCCCCTTTGGGAGGCCCGCTCGACCCCAAAGACGGGGTGCTACTTAAAAGTAGAAGAGTTTTGCGGGGTGGGGCCGCGAAGGATAGATGCAGAGGCAAAGGCGGTTTTCAGCTTCCGAATGTTTTCTCGGCCTCGGGGGGGTAATTTGTGGGTTGCGTTTTTTTTTGGAGGGCACGATAGGAGTCCCGCGGGAAAAGTGGGGGGGGAATTCCCGGGGGAAAGTTGCAAAACCCGAAAATGTTATTGCCCAAGGGCCATGGGCAAGATTTAAACACAACAATTATCCATCCCCAACCTTTTAATAATTCCCAAAATACTAGTTTTTTATAAAAACCATTCTCCACTTTAACTTATCCAAAACCCCCCTTTTTTTTTTTTGGGGGGGGGGGGTTGGGGTTTGTCAGGTGGTTGTGTGGTTGGGGGGGGGGGGGGGGGGGGAAGGCCCTTGAAGACATATTCAGAACTCGGAAGAAGGTGGGGCATTAACAGGCGAACGACCTGACCAGGTTTTAAAGTACCCTTTCCTTGGTGTTAAAGGCCGTCTTCCATTCATTCCCCTTTAGGGGTACGACCAATTTGGGCCCCTTCAAGTCTAGCTTGGTGAAGTCTTCGCACACTAGGAAATCAAAAAGCTCAGTGATCGCGGTAGGGGGGGATGTAGATATCCTTTCTTAGAACCTTCGTCTCCCAGGCCCTGAAAACAAAAAATGCACTGTGTTCTATTCAAAAGATTAAAAATGCTTTATTATGGACTGACATGTTTTTTTAAAAGGGGTTAGGGTGTCATACAGAGAAGGGGCATATTACAACCCAAAAAGTAAGTATATAGCAAAAGGGTATAGGTTACAACCCAAATCGTGTCTTAATGTAAAGATACCTTTTAAATTTATTAAAATCATGACACCTCCCTCTACCAAAAAATAAAAAAAAAATACTCGACATCTGTTTAGTTACGCTATTAAATAACCTTAAAACAAGCAGCGCTAGACCTATTATTAAAAGCCACGGCCTTCAAACGTATCTTTTAGCCCAAAAATATTATGAGTGGCGGAACAGAACATGCCTTGTATCTAGTCGAAAATTATCAGAATATTAGCAAAGATTTAAGTTTGAAGAAAAAGATGGATGCCTTTAAAAATGCTAAAATTATAAACTTTTTTTCAATTCGTTTCAGAGGGTACGATTTCCCCGTGATTTTATTTAGTCCCCGGTAATCAATAAGGGCCGTAAGGAACCATATTTCTTTGCCAAAAAGAAGAACCCTGCTCCTGCGGTATGGGGTTTTTCGGAAAAACCCCCTTCTGTAGATTTTCCCTATGTATCTGACATTGCTTGAGTTTCGGTACGACAAGGGGTGATCCCACCACAAGGGGGATGGTCCCGGGTTTGCGGTCAATCGGGCAAAAATAGGGGTGAGGAGGGGGGTCTCGCCTGTTCTCCCAGAAGACACGGCAATTTTGATATCGGTGGTAAAAGGGGGGAATGGGTCGCGGGCTTGGAACGAGAGGGGGGAAGACCAGGCGAAGTGCCCCCAGGGGGGGGGGGCCCCCGGCTCAAGCAGTTGGAAAACCCCGCGAGTTACTTCACTGACTCCATCTGGTGGAGAGTGGGTCGCAGCCATGGGAGGGCTGCAGAATCGCCCAAGAGGGGGTGGCAACAATAAAAGGTGATTTTTTTCTTTATGCAGAACCCCAAAAGAGAGACAGGGCTTTGGTGTGTACCTTTTTTGTCACTTAGGAGCTCTCCCCTGTCGGGGGGCACCCCCGGCTTTTCCAGGTGGATTTCTGGAAAAGGGGATCCTTGTAAAGGGGGGTTTTTTGAAAAAAGTTCCGCTAGCGGAATCCAAAAAGGTGGGACCCGAAAAACAATCCGCATCAGTCTCGATCCGTCCCCGGGTCATAGGGGGGGAGGGAGGAACTTGAACCCAGGGAGCCTCCCCGAAGCCTAGGTGCGGGAAAATTTTTCCCGGGAAAGGGGGGGGCGCGAGGGCAATTTCCCCCCAAAATGTTCGGGATACCACAATTAAGCATAAATTTCGTCCCTCGTTGGGGCCCAAATTTTTGCTTGGAAAGTTGGCCCCGGGGACCTGCATAGGGTTTCCCACGGGGACAGTGTAGGGATTTGGGCCCCTGGAATACTGGGGCCAGGCGAGGAAACCCGGGGAGGACAGGGCCACCTAGTTTTGCTGTAGATCTTTTTTCCCCCTTTTAGCGAAACGACGTCTATGCGGTAGCCCGCTAATTAACTTGCTGAGAGGGAAGGGATTAGGGGTGACGATTATAATGACAAAGTTGAAATCGGCACGGTTTTTAGGTTTATCGGAAATTTTCCCATCACGCGAATTTTTTGGTGGAATCTGCGCATTCTATTATATCGCGTCATTTTCGCGCTTCCTGTCATTTTGGCGGCCTCAAACAGTTAGAGCTAGAGCGGGTGGTGGGTTTGCGACGTCATGACTGTGATGTGTAGGTTGTCATTGGCTGGAAAAATCACATGACATCGTTTGATAGAAAGCGCTTCCGTTCTTTATCAGTGTTTCAGTGCTCTCATTAGAGCAGGAGTTGCTAGATCCTCTCAAAAGCCAGCTCAGAGACACAGTTCTCTTTATTTCATAAGACAACATCTTTTAGCTGTGAACATTAGAACATGGTAGATTAGAGAATTTCAATTCTTATTTTGTTAGACAGATTTTAAAGAAACATCTAGCCTGTCGCCCCGGGGGTGGGGGGGGGGGGAAGGGTGTGCGGGCGAACACAGGCAGGAGGGGGTTTTTAAAGGAGAGGTATAGGCCGCCCCGATTGCTTTTTACCTGATTTAAATGGTTTTTTTTTTTAAACCGTTTTTGGCCAGAAAAACACGCACCGAGGGAAAATTTTTTTATTTTGTGCAGTCCCGACCCCCCTTGTACTTAAAAGGATACGAAATTTTAGTAAAAGCTTTGTATTTATTGGTGCAAAAACCCCCTTTTAATCCCTAAAATTTTAAATAGGTGTTTTTTCCCTTTTGGGGCAGCCCATTTTGTTTAAGACCACCTTGTATTAATTTTGGACACGGAAAAATTTCTAGAAAACAGGTGTATTTCATAGGTGCAAAAACCACCTTTTATTTCCGTATAAAAATTTTTAAAAAAAGGGGTTTTTTTACTTTGGGAAAGCCCAGTTTTGATCAAAGACCCTCTTGTATTTAAAATTTTAAAAACAGAAATTTTGTGGTAACTGCTGTTGATTTCTTGGTGCAAACCCCCCTTTTTTTTTTATATGTTAAATTTAAAATAGCTGTATTTCATTTGGTTCACCACAGTTTTTTTTAAATAGCCCCTGTACTTAAAATTTGGATACGAAATTTGTAGTTATGTTGGGTACATTGGTGCAAAAAACGTTTTTTACGGTATAACTTTTAAATGTGTATTGCACGTGGTCCCGCCCCAGTTTTTTTTTTTAAATAGCCCCGTTGTACGCAATTCTGATAGAAAAAATTTTTTAAGCAAATGTTCTTTTTTTTCATTGCTGCAAAAAGCAATTTTTCATCCCTGTAACTTCTGAATAGTTTTATTGCGCTTTGGGGAATCTCAGTTTGGCGCAATAGCGCACTTGTATGATATTTTGTTGAAGACTATCAATTCCTAGTCCTACTGGGCAGTTGTAAATCCCTGGGACTGAAGGAAGAACACTGTTCTTCACAAATGTCGACACAAATGTCATCATCATCATCGTCATGTGGGTAATGCGGGTTTTGTGGTCATGCTGCAGTTCAGGACAGGAATAGTCAATGTCCAGCTCAACTAAAATGGTGGTTCAAAGACTCCTTTTTCTGGCACTTTTTAAATCTGGGGTCATGCAGGTTTGGGGCTCATGCTGTGGCCCAGGACAGGTAAAGTCAATGTCCAGTTCAACTAAAATGGTGGTTGAAAGCCTCCTTTTTACGGCACTTTTTAATCTGTGGGTCAGACAGGTTTAAGGGTCATGCTGCGTTCCAGGACAGGGATAGTCAATGTCCAGTTCAAGTAAAATGATGGTTCAAATAATACTGCCTTCTGGCACTTTTTAATTTGTGGTCATGCTGTGGTAAAAGACAGGGATAGTGAATAGTCTGTCAGTTTTTTTCTGTGACTCTTGTTGCCTAATTGTGTTGCCTAAGATGTAGCACGTATCCATTTGACTATTGTGGATGTTAATTCCAGCTTCTCCAGCCCTGTTTGGGTGTAAGAATGAAGGTGTTGTTCCTCTCCCATAGACTTTAATGGTCATCGACGATTATCTATTATCGGATATCGGATATCGGCATGATAATTGACGATATCGACCATCGATCCAATGATGATAGTTGACGCAATCACTAGAAGAGATATCTCTGGCGGCCAGCACGTCCTTAACCCTACAGGAGAGGCCCTTTTTGAAGGTGGCGCACAGGGCGGCCTTGTTCCAGGTCAGATCTGAGGCTAATGTGCAGAACTGTACCGTGTAGTCTCCCACAGACGAATCCCCCTGGCTCAAGTTTAGGAGGGCCGTCTCAGCAGAGGAGGCTCGAGCTGGTTCCTCAAATACACCACGGAATTTCTGAAGGAACGACTGTAGATCCGCCGTCATCGGATCGTTCCTATCCCACAGAGGTGTGGCCCATACCAAGGCATTCCCAGAAAGCAAACTGACCACGAACGCCACCTTCGAACGCTCCGTGGGGAACTGGTCAGCCATCAATTCTATGTGCATGGAGCACTGGGTGATGAAACTATGGCACTGCTTGGAATCCCCCTCAAACTTTGACGGTAGCGGCAACTGGAGCTTGGGACCCATAGTTGCAGGTAGAGCAGCTGGAGACGTTGTAGCCACGGGAGAGGATGGTGGCTGATGTTGATTCGCCAGGAGTTGCTGCAGCATGGTGGATAGCTGGTGCAACTGCTGCGCTTGTTGCACAATCTGTCGCGACTGCTGCGAAATGACAACTGCAAGGTCTGCTTTAGCAGGCATAGGCACCTTGGTGGGATCCATGGTCGGATCTTACTGTAACGGCTGGCGGTAGTGGATCCACTGGGCCACCGCAAGTGATGGTAAAAGCCCACACCAGGGAGCGGAGTTTAAGTAGAACCCTCACACTTATTGCTTATCCCCTAACTCCATCGCTGGACAATGGGCTCTACATCTCCCCCTGCATTCTACCCTCTCACCTGTCTGCTGCCACCAACCTTTTCCCCACTGTTAATGCCCTCCGTACCAAACAAACCCTGCCAAACTACAGTCTATCCTACTCCCACCTGCTCACCCTTTCACTGCTCCTTCTGGCTTCTGGGGACATATCCCCCAACCCAGGGCCCCCCCAGCACATTCCCACCATCGTCTCTGCCTCTTCGAACAGATTCACCACTACAAATTCTGCTAATCCCTTCAACCTGAAACACATCTCTCTGACCCCTGCTCCCCCTATCCCTCTCCTTGGAGCCCTCTGGAATGCACGGTCTGTATGTAATAAACTTTCCTACATACATGACTTGTTCATCTCACACAACTTACTCTTCCTTGGTCTGACTGAAACCTGGCTGACCCCCTGCCGCACTCTCTTTTAGCGGCCTCCAACTTACCCACACTCCTCACCCTGGTAACAAACATGGCGGAGGTGTCAGCCTCCTCCTGTCTGACACCTGTTCCTTTGTCCCCACTCCACCTCTGCCTTCCCTCACACTCTCCTCCTTTGAGGTGCACTCTGTCCGCATCTACGCCCCCTCCAACCTCCAAGTGGCTGTTGTCTACCGACCACCAGGCCCTGCCACTGCCTTTCTTGACCACTTTGCTTCCTGGCTTCTCCACTTTCTTTCCACCGACATCCCCACTATCATCATGGGAGACTTCAACATCCCAATTGACACCCTTCACTCTGCTTCCAACAAACTCCTTTCACTTTGCTCCTCCATTGACCTCTCCCAGTGGACCTCAGGAGCCACTCACAAAGATGGACACACACTGGACCTCATCTTCACCCGCCTCTGCCCCCTATCTGACTTCTCAAACTCCCCCCACCCCATATCTGACCACAACCTGCTCACCTTCTCCACCATCTCCACCCCACCTGCTCCTCCTGTCTCATATCCAGTACGACCCTGCAGGAACCTACAAAGCCTCAACCGTCTTACTCTCTCTGACTCCCTTGCACCTCTTTCTACCATCTCCTCAATTAATGACCCAGACACAGCCACCACTTTCTACAACCACACAATCACCACCACCCTTGACCCAGTCGCTCCTCTCACACAAAACAGAAACCGCAAAATCAACAGACAACCCAGGCACACACACTCCCCTCAACAACAGAGGTGAGCTTCCAGAATTGCACAACGCTACTAGAAGGAAACCTGCTCCACCGATGACTTCACCTCATACAAACAATCACTACATACTTTCAAATCTGCACTCGCCTCAGCCAAACAGGACTATTTCACCACTCGCATATCCTCCCTGTCTCACAACCCCAGACAATTATTCAAAACCTTCAACTCTCTTCTCCGTCCACCAGCACCTCCTCCCCCATCCCTCCTTTCAGCAGACGACTTTGACATTCACTTCCTTCAGAAGATCAAACATATCAGAGAAATCATCAGCCCGCAGTCCCCACCACCATCCTCTACTCTTGCAAACTGCTCTTCCCCCTTAACTTGCTTCCCCATTATCACTCATGTGACCCTTTCCTCTCTACTGTCCAAATCCAACCTCACTACCTATAGTCTTGACCCACTGCCATCCCACCTCATCCCAGACCTCAGTACTTCCATCATCCCAGCCCTCACCCATCTCTTCAACCTATCACTAACCTCTGGCATCTTCCCTTCTGCCTTTAAACATGCTACTATCACTCCAATCCTTAAAAAACAACCCTTGACCCCTCCTCTCTGTCCAACTATCGCCCCATCTCACTGCTCCCATTTGCTTCCAAACTCCTCGAGCAGCGTCTATCTTCAGCTGTCCTCCCACCTCTCCTCCAACTCTCTTCTTGACCCACTACAATCTGGTTTCCGACCCCATCACTCTACCGAAACCGCCCTAACCAAGGTCACTAATGACCTAGCAACTGCTAAAGCCTCACGACACTACGCTGTCCTTCTCCTTCTAGACCTGTCCTCTGCCTTTGACACTGTCGACCATTCCCTCCTGCTACAATTCCTCTCCTCCCTCGGCATCATGGACTTGGCCCTTTCCAGCATCTCTCATTCTCACTCCACCTCCTCCCCCGGCCTCTCTCTGTTGGTGTCCCTCAGGGGTCAGTCCTGGGTCCTTTACTCTTCTCTCTTTACACTCTTGGCCTCGGTCAGCTCACGCAATCTCCGCTCCTCACAGGACCTTCTCCTCTGCTCTCCCCTTCTCAGCTCCTCACACAACCGTCTCCAAGATTTCTCCCGTGCTTCCCCCACACTTTGGAACTCACTACCCCAACACATCAGACTCTCCTCCACTTTCACCAGCTTCAAAAGCAATCTGAAAACCCATTTCTTCAGGCTTGCCTATAACCTACACTAACCTTGCTGTCACTACATCCTCCACAGACATGTCTGCCCCCACCTTCTGTCTCTTCCCCCTCCTTGTAGATTGTAAGCGGGTAGGGTCCTCTCTCCCTCTGTCGTGCCAATTGTCATTCATCACCTATCATTGTACTCATTTGACTTATGTTATGTATGTAACCCCCTCGAATGTACAGCGCCCTGGAATCAATGACGCTTTAAAATAAATAATAATAATAACCCAATTCTCACCAGAGCCCGCTGCAAAGCGGGATGGACTTGCTGCGGCGGGAAACTACCAGTTCGCTTACACTGGCGGGACTTGCTTGCGGTGGTAGCCAAGGGTGAACGTGGTACAGGATCGTGAGACGTAGGCGTAGTTGAGGACAGACAGGAGGTCAGGATGGGCGGCTGAGGTTCGTGGTCGAGGGATGGAAGCATGGCGGTACGGTACACGGAAGAGACAATCACGGCACAAGGAACGCTTTCTCGATAGGCTATGAGGCACTAAAGATGCGGCAGGGGACTGCCGGAGGAGGGGCCATTATATAGGGTCAGCAGCCAGCAACCAACAATTACCGGCCTTAGAGAGCGGGGACGCGTGCGCCGGCGGGCACAGGCAAGCAGCGAGTCAGGAGCGCGGTCAGGTGAGTACCCGCGCCCCGGGGAGCAAGTGCAGCCATGGCCCGGTGCACGGACCATGGGGGCCACTCGCCCACGACACCAGGGAGCCGGCCGGGGAACGTGACACATGTCACTTTTCTCCCCCGGCATTAAATACGATCGTATTGTACGCGTGGAGGACAACGCGTAACCCATAACTCTCTATGAGAGCTATGGATTACCATAATTGCGGCACGCATTTTGCCGCCTATAACGCGCAATATGTGGCGAAATACACTGCGAAATGCGCGCCAAAATCAGCCATTTGAATATACCCAAAGGGATATGCACACTGTCATGTTATAGCCTCATACATCCACTGGGTTGCAAGGAGCTATTATAGGTGACCCCATATGTACCTTAATATATGTTCATTTTTGCTTAGAGGCATACAGTGCTTTTTTGACAGTATTATGCATAAAGTACTACATTGAATGTCATTTTACGAATACATTCTGCCCTAGAAACATTTACGGACAGAATTAAAGGGGTTGACCAGTGAATCAAGAAAATCGCAAATTTCTCATTCTGTATGTGTCACATAAAAATGGCTGGGAAAAGCAGGTTGTTGACCCACTAGGCCACTATTGCTTTGAGAGGGCTTAACTAAGCAGCCATTGGATTTTGGCAGAGCCTTTGCTGGTAAGAATGGCTTACCCCGGTGGTTGTCAGGTGTAACTTTACAGCAGTCCCCGGTAGTGGTAGCTGAACCGGCGAGTTAGAAGCATCACTGGAAGGTACCAAACAGAAACGGGAACCAGATGAGCAAATAAGGCAAACAGAAATGTACCAAATGAGGAGGCTCACAGACATAAATGAAGGAACACAGCAAGACAGACATAAACGGAAGCTCGGGAGAGGCCTGGGAACAAGCATAAATGAAGACCCAGAAGAAGACATCACCTGGGCCAAGGCAAAGACAAAGACAGAGGCTTAGGAACATACAAAGATAGGACAAGAAACACAGACAGAAATGACACAAATAAGACACAAGCAGGAACCGACAGAGACAGCTGCAACCAACAAAACACAATCAAGCACAAACAACACAAACAAGGATCCGGCAGAGGGGAGAGGAGTTGGCTTATAATGACGTAGGTGCAAGGGTATTTGCAGGGAAGCCCAAATCCACTGCTCATTGTGGGAATAAATAAGAGCAGGATGCGGCTGCGCCTCCCTATAGAGCAAAATGGAACTAAGGGTAGCAGCCAGGACAGCACAGGGGAAAGCTGTATAGCACCAGCAAACAGGTAAGTCAGCAACCGCCGAACTAGCAGGCAGCGGCGACACAAAGCAAAATAATTTCCTGATTAGAAGCTGTTTCCATTCTCCCATTCAAGGGTGGGCAGGAACACTGTTGGCTTTTGTTTACAGATGACAGTTTTTGATAATGTGAGAGAGACCAAGGCCCCAACCATTACTTTTTATTACGTCAGTGCCTTAAAAAAAAAAAGTTAGTTATGTGATGCTCTAGTTGCGTCCTATTTACTAAACCAATATCCTTTCCAATGCAATTTCTTACTAGTTTAACATAGAGCTGATGTTATGGCAGCCAGAAATGACATCAGAAGTCATATCCAATGTCACTTCCTGTTACTTTCACATAGGCCCAATGGAAGGTCCGAACGGAAGTTGGGCCTCCATAGGAGTGTTACATCTCTGGACTGTAAAATTAACCCCTAAAACTCCTTAAAGGAGTTTTCTCACTATAATGATTAGCTTTTAACATGTAGGGATAGTTAGTTAAATACTTTTTCTAAATACATTGCTCTGTTGATTTTGCTTTGGTCGGGAGAGAAAGAAGATTTATTCTCCTCTTAGAGCACACAAGTTTCTTTGGTTATGACCATCTCTCCCCACCTATCTCTGCTCTTTCTTATCTTTCATTGCTCTGAGGTGCCATCACTGACTCATTTCCCCATGCTGAGTCACTCCTTGCAGAGTCTTATCTCTAGTAACAGACTTTGAAAGCTTCTCATTTAGCTAAGTAAACACTTTTTAGGGCTCTGCAGCCCGAGTACTGAGTACACTAAATTTCTAGCACTCATATCATTGTTACAGGAATAGATAGGAATAGTAGAGCTGATGTGTCTGTCACTGCTATTACCCGCCCACAGTTTGAACAGCATGTGTGAATTTAATTTAACGCTGGCTGTGGTTGTGAAATTTCTACGGTGAGAAAACCCCCTTAACCTCTTAAGGACCAAGAGTGTCAAGTATGGAATTTGGTGCTGACACGCCAGTTCTAAATCAATATAGAGGGGTAGAATGCGAAAGCATGTATGAACCTGTCGTATGCGGGTTTGTGTGGTATGCCTTGCATAGCACAGCATGTCTTTGGTGCATTCAAAAGTGCTGTGTTTGGCACATAATGTGGCAGGTTTTGGCATACGGCTGTTTATACAATTATCGAACAGAGCTACAACAGGTTTTTTTGGCTTAAAGCACATCAGAGAACTGGTGCAGCTCTGTTTATACATGCTGCCCCAAGTGTTTTTTTTTTCTTCACGCTTGTATTTTCCTCCCCTCTCCATTGGCCATACCATGTAATGTACTGGAAATTCTCAAAAAATTCTAAGTGGGATATAATGTAAAAAAAAACTTAATTGGGTTTGTTTTTATGTCAAATCGGGGTAAATTGAACTTTTAAATTTTTTTTATTATTTTTTATATTTTTAAAACTTTATTTAAAGGGAACCTGTCGCCATTTTTTTTTACTTATTAAAACAAGACCCTGATCCATATTCTTTTCCTCTTAGTTCTTCTTTTTATTTTCTGATTGTAGATTTTTTCAATTCAGTTGTCTATATATGATTATGGGGCGCCATCTTGCCTGCACTGCTTTAACAGCATTTAGAGAGATACTTTACAGAAGCTTCATGGCCATAGGAGCCTGTAAACAGGAGCAGACCCATTGACTTCTATAGAAAAGTTTTCTAGGCATGCTCTGTGATCTGGAAATAAGTCAGTGTGCAGGGAGGAGGAGAGGGAGAGCTGTGACATCTCCTATTGTGACTGATGGATCCTGTGTTATCTATACACATTGGTGTCTCCTTTCAGTGTAATCCTGGCTGTGCTGATAATGAGCAGACTACTGAAAATCTCTCTCTACAGAACAGGAAGTTTCAGACAATTAGGCCTAGTGGTCAAAGTGAAAACTGCAAGGCTTAAGAATTTTTTAAAAATATTGAAAGTGAGTTGAACAATTAAAAAAAAATAACTAGAAATTCATAAAAATGTGTTTAACATAAAATATGATTTAAAAAAGTTTTTGATGACAAATTCCCTTTACATTTTTGCTTACATTTAGGGGGACATGTATGATTTATGACGCTTAGATGCCAATTTTAAAGCGCCAATTTTATAAGAATAGTGTAGAATGCACTTGATTTATGAACCTTTCTACTGCGAGTCATAAATCAGGCGCATTCTAGCATTAGGACAACATTTCTGGCTCAGGTAAACCACTTTGAAAGTGCTCTACCTGTTCCAGCAGTAATGCACCTAGAATTGCCGTACCTAAGATATAAATATGTAGCCTTGTACGGTTGTAGTGAAATCAGGCGCATTGCAAAGTGCCACGGGCGTATCTTAAAGCTGACACCCGCCGTGTATGGGGCTGGCTCAGACATTACTCCCTTAGAATACTCCCTTAGCATCGCCATGAAGTACTAGTACGTCATAGTGCGTTAAGGGGTTAAACAACCCAAACCTCAACTTAGGTTTATGGTTGCCAATATGGTTAGGGATATCGATTAGATAAGACAAAAAAATTAGGTTCCTGACTTTCTGAAATCAAAGTTTAGTCTTGCAAAAATTTAGAGTAAGGGAATGTTGACACGGCGCAATTGCACCGGGTGTTCGGGAGTCGCGCCGATACGCGTGCACTCCCGCGGCGCTTTGGGGGGGGGGTGGCAGCCCGCCGACCGAATAGACTGTCATTACTCACGGCACGTAATCGCCGCAAATAAATGACATGTCACTTATCTCCCCGCGCCTACAATACGATCGTATTGTACGAGCGGGGAGAGGAGGCGTAATCCATAGTTCTCTATGAGAACTGTGGATTACCATAAGTATGATGCACATTTCACCACGTATTGAGCGCAGTACTCTGCGAAATATGTGGCAAAATGCGCCCCAAAATAAGCCGCGTGAACATACCCTAATAATTCAAAGCAAATTTATTTATTTATTTTTTTAAAGTAGTAAACCATAATGAAACCCATGAAATTTGTTTTTGCCCGAAAAAAGTTAAACTTGATTTGATATACCTCTTTTTTGAAATTTTCAGTTGTTTGGGTTTAAATTAAAAAATAGTGTAAAGGGTTGAGCTAAGGTTCTGTGCCGGGGGACAGGGGTTTTTTTAACCTGTTTTTTAAATTTTCCTTTTCTCAAAAACTGTACTTAGCATCACCATATTCTGCAATTGATAGCTTCTTTAATTTTTTTGGGAAGGGAGCTTTTTACAGGGCTTTTTTTTTTCCCCAGGGCAGGCCAAAAAAATCCTTATTTTTTTTAATAAAGACTTTGTTTAAATTAATTTTTTAAAAGTGTTTTTATTTGCTGGCCCTTAACCCTAGAGGGAAAAAATTTAAATTTATTTTTCCAAAAGGGAAGGTTTTACACAACAAAAGTTAAAATGGGGTCCCAAAAACCCCTTGAAATTTAAAGGGAAAGGGAAACCCAGGCTTTGAACCTTTTGCTTTTACCCCGACTAAAATTTTTGTCTGCCGCCTGCTCTGATGTTACTGCAAGTGTCCCCCGACCACGTTTTTGCTGGGTGCCTGCCCTGACAAATTTTTGCCCGGCCCCCTTTTCCAATTTTATCAGCCTGCATCTTTGTAACCCCTGCCCACAACCCCTGCTGTTTAAACCCTGGGGCGGGGCCCTGTCAAGAGAGTCTCCCACAGAAAAGTCCACCCCTGTTTTGTAGCGGGCTCTGGTGAATACCCCGGGGGGTCCTTGGATTTTTGCTCCCGCGTGTTGTTTTAATAAATCATATTTTTTGGTGAACCAAAGGGGGGTCCATACTCCCCTCTGTGACAGTCGTTTTTGTTTATCACCTCTTTGAAGGGTTTCCCCAGGGGTGTGGCCCCCTAGTTGGGGGGGAAACAGCCACCCTTTTAGTGTTTCAGATTCCCTTTTTGGCCCAACCTTCAAAAGTTTGCCAAAATTTATTTAAATTTTTGCTTTTTTATAAACTAACAGGAAAAAAATATAACGTTGAATCATGGGACAACCCCTATAACACAAGAGTTATATTTAGAAGCTCTATAATGAGGCACCTACATTAAAAGCAAAATATTAAAACTGTATTACATTCTTCAGTATCCAAATGCTTTTCATGATTATAAAATAAAATCCTCCTCTGTGTCACATAAATGTGCTTTACAAGAATGACTAATTTAATGCAAATTACTAGCATTCAATTCAAACCACAAAATTTGGGAAAATTTTGGAAGGGTTTGAGAAACCCCCACTTGCAAGGGCTAAAAATCAATGCCCCAAAATTTTAGAAAGGTTTTCCCAAATTTTAATCCAAACTAAATTGCCCCTCCTTATACCGGCGCTGCCCGCTGATTTTTTGGCTAATTTTTTTATTTTTAGCTTGTTTTTTTTTCTGTTTCTGTTTATTCATTTAATTATTTATTTCCGGGGAAACACTTTTATAATTTGCTCACTTTCCCTATTTTGGGGATTTCTTTACAAATTTTACTGTGAAGCTTAAAAAAGATCTGCAGGGTTTTCATATAAATATTGAAAGCAGAAAAAAAGAAGGAAAAAAAATGGGGTTTTCTGGAAACTGTGCAAAAAACAGCACTGAGGGGCAGCCCCTTTAAAAGGAATTGTCAGGTGGTTGAGCTGGCCCCCCATTGCAGCAAGAAGAATAAAAAAAAGGGTTGGGGTCCTTCCCTCTGTTTATATAACCCCATAAAAACACAAGTGACTTCTCTCCTATTTCATTTTAAAACCCCATATATTTACAGAGCCCCAGTTTCCCCTATCATAAACCCCAAAAATTCACAGGGGCTGGCTTTTCCCCCTAAAATTTATATAAAACCCCTATTTTTAACACAGAGTCCCGCTTTCCCCTTTCATATAAAAAAAATTTTTCACAGAGCTGAGCTTTCTCCAAAATCATATTAAACCCCATTTAAAAACAGAAACTCAGCCTTTCCCTATCTTTTTTCCCTTTACTATCACAGGCCCGAGCTTTTTCTCCTATATATATAACCCTTTTATATCACAGAGCTCAGCTCCTCCCCTTTTTAAAATAACCCCCATATTCAAAAAGAAACTTAGCCCCTTTTTCCTTTTATATAACCCCAAATTTTCACAGAGCTCAACTTTCCCTATTTATAAAAACCCTATATATCACAGAGCTCAGCTTTTCCCCCCTTTTAAACATATAAACCCCATATATCACAAAAAGCTCAGTTCCCCTCCTCACCCCATATTTTCCCCATTATCACAAGGAAACTCAGCTCCTCTCCTCTATTATATTTAAAACCCCATATATCACAGAGCTTTTGCTTTCTCCTCTATTATATAACCCAATATATCACCCGAGCGCCGCTCCTTTCCTCTATCATATAAAACCCTATATTTTTACGAGCTCAGTTCCTCTCCTCCCACAAAATAACCCTATATATCACAGAGCTAGCTCCTCTCCTTTTATCATATAACCCTATATATCACAGAGCCAGCTTCTCTCCTCAAACCCTTTAAACCCCATTTATCACAGAGCTCAAATCCTTAGCATATAACCCTATATTTCCCCCCAAATCAGCTTCCCCTCCTCAAACATAAACCCAAAATATCACAAAAGCTCAGCTCCTCTCCTTATATCCCTATAACCCTAAAATATCACAGAGCTCAGGCCCCCCTCTCCTTCTATTTATATAACCCCCCTATATCCAGAGCTCAGACTTTTCTTTCTCCCTTTTTTATAACCCTTTATAAACAAAAGAGCTCGCTTCTCTTAATTTTTTATAAATTAAAACCCCTATGTATCACAGAGCTCAACTTCTCACCTCTATTTATTTAACTCTTTTATATCAAGACCTCAGCTTCTTCCCTTTTCAAATAAAACCCCATATTTCACAAAAGCTCAGCTTCTCACCTCTATCTTTAAAAAATATATTTTCCCCAAAGTCAGCTTCCTCCTAATCATAATTTAAACCCTTTTTACATCCCCGAGGTCGCTTTTTCTCCTCTGTCATATAACCTTTTTAAAATCACAGAGCTCACTTCTCCCCCCTCTATCATATAACCCTTTAAAAATCACAAGCCCACTTCTTCCCTCTATCATATAACCCAAAATTTAACAGAGCCTTAATTTTCTCCTCTATCATATAACCCTATAAATACCACAGAGCTTTAAACGCCTCCTCTATCAAAAATTAACCCTATTTATCCCATGGGTCAGCTTTTCTCCTTTTTATCACATAAACCCTTTCATATCACAGAGCTTTAGGGTTCTCTCCCCCCTATTTATTAAACCCAATATAAACAAAAGAGCTCAGTGCTTCCTCTTTCATAAACCCTAAATTTTTTATCACAGAGCTCAGCTTTCTCCTTTATCCCAAAAACTCTATAATCAAAAGAGCTCAGCTTCTCTCCCATAACATATTTAAACCCCTTTTTAATATCCCCTAACTCCTTCTCTCCTCTATCATATAACCCTAAATATCACAAAAACTCAGTCCTCTCCTCTATCATATAAACCTTTTAATCACAGAGCTCAGCTCCTTTTCCTCTATCAAAAACCCTATATATCACAAAAGCTCAGCTCCTTTCCCCTAACCCTAAAAACCCTATATATCAAAGCTTTAGCTTCTCCCCCCCCTAATTTTTTTAAACCCTATATATCACAAAAGGCCCCAAACCCTTTTTCCCCCTATCTTTTTAAAAACCCCATATATCACAGAGCTCTGCTTTCCTCCTTTTCATTATATTAACCCCATATATTCCCGAGCTCAGCTTTTCCCCCTCTATCTTTTTTAACCCTAAAAATCACAGAGCTCCTCCTCTCCTCTTCATATTTAAATCTTTTAAATCACAGGGCTCGCTCCTCCCTCTATAAAAATAACCCTAAATATCACAGAGTTCCGGGCCCCTCTCCTCTGTTTTTATAACCCATATATCACAGAGTAAACTTCTCCCCCTCTTAACCCCCCCCTTAAAAACCCCATATATCAAGAAACTTTTGTTCTCTCCTCCCCATCAAAATAACCCTATAATCAAAAAGAGCTCAGCCCCCTCTCCTCTAATTTATATAACCCTTATATCAAGAGCACCCGCTTCTCTCCTCTATCATATAACCCTATATATTTACAAAAGCTCAGCTTCTCTCTAATTTTATCATATTTTTCCCCATTTTATCCCCAGAGCTCGTTCTCCCTCTATTTATATAAACCCCTATTAAACACAGAGCTCAGCTTTTTCTCCTCCCAACTATAACCCTATATATACCACTAGGGTCAGCTTTCTCTTTCCCCTATCATATTTAAACCCCATATATCCCCTGGCCCCAGCTTTTTCCCCCTTATTTACTTTAAACCCTTCATTCACAGAGCTCCCGCTTCCCCTCCCTCTATCATTTAACCCAAAAATATTTCCCCAGGCTAGCGCTCTCCTTAAACAAAATTAACCCTGTAAAATCACAGAGCTTTAGCTTTCCCCTCCTCTCTTTTCCCCTAACTTAAAAATTATCACAGGGGCCAGCTTCTTCCCCTATCAAAATAACCCTATTAAATCCACAGGAAATCTGCCCTTTTCTCCTCTATCTATAAAACCCCATATATCACAAAACCAGTCCTTCCTCTATATATAAAACCCCATATATCCCCAAAAGGGTACTCCTCTCCCTCCCATCATATAAACCCCATAAATTTTTCACAAAAGCTCAGCTTCCTCTCCTCCCTTTATAAAAACCCTATATTTTCCCCAGAGCTCAGCTTCTTCCCCTTTCTTTTAAAAACCCATATAACCCAGAGCTCAGCTTCTTTTCCCCCATTTTTATAAACCCCATAAAATCAAAGCTTTCTTCTCTCCTCTATATATTAAACCCTATATATCACAGAGCTAGCTTCCTTTTCCTCAAAAAATTTAACCCCATATTTCACCCGAACTCAGCTTTCCCCACCCTATCATATAACTCTATTATCACAGAGGGCCCGCTCCCCTCCTCTATCATATAAACCCCTTTTATTCACAGAGTTTCAGCCTCTCCCCCTCTGTAAAAAACCCCCAAATATCCCCAGAGCTCAGCTTTTCTCCCCCTATCATTTTTAACCCCAATATCACAGAGCTCACTTCTCTCCTTTTATCATATAACCCATATATCACGAGTAAAATCCTTCCTTATCAATAACCCCATATTTTCCAGAGCACTGCTTCTCTCCCTCTATCATAAAAAACCCCATATATCACAGAGCTTCACCCTTTTCTCTATCTAATTTATATTTCCCTATATTTCACAGAGCTTTAAACCCCTTTTTCTCTCCCCATCATTAACCCTATAAAATCACAGAAACACAAACTTTTTTCCTCTAATATAGCCCCAAATATCCAGGGGACGCTTCTCTATCATATAAACCCTTTTAAAATCACAGAGCTCGTATCCCCCTCCTCTATCTAAAACCCCATATAAACAAAGAGCTCAGCTCTCCCCTCTAGCATTAAAACCCATATATCACAGGGGCCCCCAGCTTCTCTATAATTTTAACCCTAAAGTATCACGGCTCAGCTTCTCACCTCTATCATATAAAAACCCCATATAAACACAGGGGCTAGCTTTTCCTCCCTAAACATATAACCCCCAAAATATCACCCGAGCCCCGCTTCTTTTCTTTCTATCTATATATCCCTAAATATCATAGGTTTAGCTTCTTCTCCAAAACAAATAACCCTATAAAATTTACAGAGCCCCCAGCTTCTCTCCTCTTCATATAACCAAACCCCATATTTCACAGAGCCCCAGTTCTCTCCCCCTAAACATATAACCCCTATATTCACAGAAAATTTACGCTTCTCTTTTTTCTATCTAATAAACCCCCTATAACACAAAAGCTCGCTTCTCTCCCATCTGCCAAAAAGGGGAACAGAGATGATGTTTGAAATGTTATCTTTTCTGTCTAATCCCTTCTATTGCAGAAGATACAACCCTGAAACGCTTATGACAATTGTGTTTGTGTTATGCTACTATAAGTTTTGGTGGGTTTGGGGACAATATGGCACCGGGTTTTTGGGGGGTTCTTTGGGGCTACAACAACAAAGGGCATAGTTCCACTGGGCACACTCCATGTCAACTCAAGTTTGAGTAAATGGGTTTTCCCGGCCACTGATGAAAAAGCCAAAAACTACTGGATTCAGGGCTCCAAACCTCTACCCTGGGAAAAAAGTTTTCCCAAAAATTCTCCCGTGAGCAGAAAAGGGCCTTAAACCTTTTGGAAAAACACAACTGGAGGACTTTTAGTTTGGGCCAAAAAAAACATGCTAAAGCCCTGTATCCTTTCTGTATCTATAATTTTTTCCAAAAAATTAAGGCAATCTTCTGATAAAAAAATATTTAAAACCCAAATTAAACTTTTTGGTAACTAGTAATTTTTTTTTTTTAATAATAGAAGGCAATGGTGATGTATGCAATTGCAATTGGGCTATATATTTAAACAAAAAACATCTATTTTTTTAGTCCCATTTGTGCAAACCGGGCATGGTTCCAGGGAGGGACCCGGTGCAACATTGAGATGGGGCCCCTGTTTACAGAAGGTTTTTTTGCCCCCAAAATTTTTTAATGATGGACACCAAAGATGCGCAATGGACCCCATTGACTACAGTGAGATCCATTGATTTCCATCATGGTGTCCTACTTTATTGTTTTCGTCAAATATGGGATCTGAACAGAACCTCCAAAGCAGATGTTAGTCTAGCCTTAGGGGCCCTGTCGCCTTAAAGCAACTTCCTATACTGTAGTCTATTACATTGCAAATGAATGACCGATTTAAAGAAATTTACAGCTAATAAATACTGTTGGGTTGCTAGAGAAAAATAAGAGGGTGCTTAATGATGAGATGTGGGATAGTAGGGGCTCATATACAGTTCCTTCACAGGAGTCTTCTTTGTCTACCTCTGGACCCCAGCTTGAATTCCAAACATGCGCAAGATAAAAAAGGTGCAATTTTCAACAAAAACTGAAGGATATACAGAAAATACAACAGAATCCCATACCCTTATTTTCTTGGCTAAAGATAAAAAGTACAATAAAAAATCATCTCTTTTGCTAAGGTTAGAATATTGACCGGGGAAATTGAACACATATGTACTCTGCCAGACATGAAACTGCAGAGCCTCAGTGAGATTGTTCCCTTGATGTAGTGAACTTTCATGTTACACGTTCTGTGAGATCTTTATCTCTTTATCTCAGTTGAGCACAACCATCATTCGTCATACGTCTTGTGGAGGTTTAACGGTTGGTTTTTGATGATTTCTTGATTTTTTCATGGGACGGGATTACCTGATAAGGTGGCCTTGCACATGTGTGGCCATATCCACAGAAGTATAAGACAGTTATGGACTTCGTTGCCCATGATTTTCATTCCCGAAGAGGTGTAAGTCCTAGAGAATAGATTTTTTTATACTGTACACAAGATTGCCAGGAGCGTAATTAGATTATGTGTAATGTTCTTTCAAAGAACTTTATTACAGAAACATGCAGATGTATACAGACATGCAGGCAGTCCAAGAAAAAACTTAAAAACGGGGGAGTAGACCGTTGATGACCTGAAGGTCATGAGGAGCAAAACAATTGTCCAACAACAAGCAGGTAGGAGACATGAACGGATGGCAAGCAAACAAAAATGCAGCCAACAGGCAGAGGTCACTCCAACAGGAAAAAAACCAAGGGCCTTTAGAGACCAGGAAGTAAGCCCTGCACAAAAAAACCTAGGCCATGAAAGCAACAACAGAGGGGTATTTCCCCCAAGAGAGGTGATGGACAGCAGCGGTGTTGAAGTCAAGGTTTTTTTAAATGTTGCCTGCTAGAAGGGACAGAAACACTTGACCAGCAAACGCGCTGCAGGGTCAAAGGGCATGTTGTGGCACGGTGCCTGGCGAATCGTGACATAATGCTTGTCACTACAGAAAACATTTAAATTTTTGGGCCCTTTAAAATTTTGCTATTGGCTTTTACTTCTCAGTAAAGGTTCCTACATCAAAATACCTACTTAAATAATTACATTTAATAGAGAAGTATATTCCCTTCCTAAGGCACTGGATGTAGTCAATTACTTTGGTCAATTCTCTGGACTTCAAGTAAATATAGACAAATCGTTTATACTACCTTTGGATATTTTTCCAAACTTGGACCAAGCATCTTGTCGTTCACTTAAGAGGTCCTCCCAGTATATATATTTGGACATTGTTATCTCTAGGAGCTTGTCAGAGTTTTATGGCTTAACTGTTGTTCTGCTGGTGATTTTCCTCCGTACTCAGATTGGTGGATAGAGTAAACTGCCGTTAACACTAATGGCCGGGATTAACCTGGTTAAGATGTTTCTGTTTCCAAAAATGTGTCCTTCTACAATCCCCGATTTATCTTCATTTCACCATTTTTAGGAAACTAAATTAAATATCAATCTTCCTTAAATGGAACAAGGGCAGGGTGTGTCTCTCCCCAGAAGTCCTGCAACATCTTTGGTATGTAGATGGTTTCTTGATTTGATACTACTGGGTAGCTCAGTTATCTCACCTAGCTAGGTGGCAAACCACTAACTGTTTTAGAGTCATGAAACTCCTGAATAAACCTTCAGGGTTTTGCCCCACAGTTTAATCAGGAGTTTCGTAACTCTCAGTCAGTGGTTTGCCATCTTACTAGGTGAGATAACTGAGCCACCCATTCCCTCCTCTTTCACCTGCTTTTCTCAAACCAAATCAGCTCCCTGCTTTAAAATAAATGCCCTCTGACCCAAAGACAGAGTTCATTGTAGTGGAGGCAGGTGAAAATATATACTATTCCTGTAGGGTGGATGGCTACACTCCCTTATGGGATAATGGTGAGATCCTTGAGCTTCAATCCCTCGATAGTTCTTTTTGGATGCAGGTGGGAGTTATATATATTTCCTAATTGTATAAGGAAAATATCCTTAAATCCTAGTAAGATCCAGCATCTGAGTTTCATATTCCCAACTCCTGTTTTTTTTCCATTATCTATAGTTCAGACCTGCTCTATAGTCACAGTTCCCGAACAGGGATTTTTCTCTGCCCCAAGCAGTCTTGTTACCAGCTTCTATGTATTGCTGTTGCGACAAAGTGTAGTTTTTGGCAAAAAGGACCATTTGGAAAAGCCAAGTAGGTCTTATATCTGATGCTCAATGGGCTATGGCTTTAAAGGCTTCCAAACTGGTAACCCCCAAATATGATGAATGAGCAATATATTGGGCATATTACACTACTGCTTGATTACATAAATTTAGTCTGAAATTCTTCAGTTTTCCTGGCACCTTTTCTCTTTTACTATGGTCCTGCCTTACGATTCAGGGTTTTTGGAGGCAGGAACTTAGATTTTTGAATGATGAGATGGGATGGTCGGTGTCTGATCACCCTAAATTTTGTCTATTAATTCTAGATCCAGAAGGCTTCCCATTGTCAAGGGATCGTATCTGCCTCACTGAACTCCTATTCATTGCTAGTAAAAGGATTGGTCATCACTGGATGTCTAGCCATACCCCTTTTAGACAATAGTGGATTAACTTAGTGAATGTCGCACTCCCCTTCATAAAGTATATATATCTTCATCTTGATTGTCCTGAAATTTCCTACAATCTGGCAGAAATGGCTGGACTCTCCTCACACCTCATGTGAGCCCCTTGATTTGGTATGGCCGGACACTCCGTCTTATTTTTCCTTTGGTTGACCTCCAATACCCCTGTCCTTTCTAGCACACTTATCCAATTCCCATAACATAATGTACCAACATGGCTTGGTAAATATGATGCTCACTGAGGAACATTGGGAGGCCCACAGAGCTGTTCCTAATTATGTTTTATACACAAAACACAGACACAAATTGTTTGTATTTCAAATGTTTTATTTCTACACTTTAGGTTTATTATTTAATACAATCACATGTTGTCTGGTCTTTGTAATGTTCTGTCATTTGCAATTCTATGAAGAACTTCTCTTTTCCTACCATGTACCACTTGTATTTGTACTTTTTGATTCTAATGTCTTATTAATGTCAATTACATCTGCTATGAACTTGATTTTGTTTAAAACAAATAGAGAGATACATAAATACATATTAGTGAGATAACCCTATTACTGTCACTTTCTGATGTTAGTAAGAGCATACGTGCATTACTACCATAATCAAATAAAATTTTCTATTAAAGGGGCTAGGTCAGCAACTTTTTAAGTTTAAGGCTACGTCCACACATCAGTATGAAAATACCATCCGGATTCTGATTAAAGAATCCGGATGGTATTTTGACATAGTTTCAATGGTTTGGGGGGACGGTTCTGTCCGCAGTTTGTAGATCCACCCGTCCCCTTCAACCACTGACATGTACATCTTCCGCCCGAAAACCAGACAGAAAAATGAACATGTTCTAAATTTTTCGGAACGCCGACGGTGTCAGAAACCATCCGGCAGAAAATCCATTCAGTGTGGACTGCTGTACAGACTGAAAATCCTGCCATGGGGACATGGCATAAAGGGGTTTTCTCAGCTTGCTGCTTCACAAAGCCTGGTCTTTACAGCTGATTTCAGACTCCCATTTTCTGTGTAAAATTTGGGCGGGTCTACAGTAGTGACTGACATTTCAGCTCTGCTAGCTCCTGTTCCTAGCTGTGCCTGTTAGAAGGACATTGGTAATGTAGGGGTTCTCAAAATAAAATGATGCTGTCCAAGCAGGATGTCTGGCTATAGATGTGATCTTGAAGAGCTGTATTTGTCATTCACACTTATTTGTACATTTACATACAAAGATAAGTGTCACTCTGTGGCCCTGATCGAACAGCACTACTGAGCTCTCTCTCTGTTCAGTAATTCAGAGTTAAAGGGATTTTGCCACGAAGTAAAATTGACGTGGAAAACTTGCAAACTAAATAATAAACATTTTCACCATTCATCATTATTTAAAATTCTGCACCATTTTTGTTTTAGCTGCTTCTTTAGTGATCCATTGTTTACAGCTCTTCTCCAGGGGATACGACCAGGGCTAAGAGCATCTCACTCCTGGTCGCACATGCTCAGACATCACCTCTCCTCTCATGCAGCTACTGAGTGTTCAAACCCCAGGTGCTATCACTCTACTCTTGTCCTCTGTACTCCTTAGTAATTAGTCAAACAGTGCAAATAAATAAAAAAAAGAAACCTTAATGAGGTCTGTGCATTGATAAAGATTAAAAAAAATCCACAAGTTTTATACATAAACAGACCTTTCTTTGACTACAGAGGAAAGGCCTGGTGATGTCATCCTGCTGGGTCACATGATATGCAATTCAAACAAATCACACACGCCCCCTTCTGAGCACACAAAGCTGAAGAGCTGGATGCAGGAGGTATGAAAGAGATTGTGGCAAAACCCCTTTAATGTTTTTGTCAATATAAAAGATAAGCTCAAAGACTGAGAAGCAAACTCCCTCCTGTCCGGCCACTGCTATTGAAAAGAGAGCTGACCAGTAACCTAGGGAAGCTTGCACAAACAAGCAGGAGATAGCAACTACTTTAAGGTAATGTTTCCACAGCACAGGATTACAGTTGGATTTTTAAGCAGATTCAGTATTCAGAATCTGCAAACATTCAACTGCAACCAATGCCCCATAGACCACAATAGAAAATCCGTGCTGTAGCCGACACAGCACGGATTTTCTATTGTCAGATTTCTAAACCGCCATATTCGGTCGAAATATAGAACATGTTCTATCTTCTGATGGAATGTAGTACACCTCTATGTACTGGGCCACCCGAAAACCAATTTCCGACGGCATTTTAACATCAGCTGTGTAGACATAGCTTAACTCTAAAATGAAGCTAAATTGGAACAGAAATGTATTAATCTGTTTTTTCACCTTTGCCTACAAATTTAAAACTAATCAGTAAGATGAGAATACCTCTTTAGGCTGGGGTAATGAATAGCACTTTGCTGAGGCTCAAATTCCTGAATGTGATCAGTGGCTGTTGATGAGGAAAACGTATTCTTTCTTTTACTGTATGGGTAAAAAACCTGGAAAAGGGACTAATTGTTATAGTGAAAAGACAAGAGACGGTTCCATCATTCAGTGCAGTATTTGGGCTGCTAATAAGCCTTGTTAGGTGTCAACAGAGAATACTCCTTTTAAAAAGATGTAAGCTACTCGCTAAGGGCTCCCGGCCTGGACAAGAACAAGTGATGCTAGCCTAATGAGTACTGTTTTGGAGCAATCTGTGATGTTTTGAGGTGCTGGGTAGTGGGCCTACCATTCTGATAACTAGGAGTACTATGATGTATAGTTAGTGGCCAGGCTGCCTAGGATTTCTACGCACTGTGAATGATAATTGCTTTGCTATATGTAAAGCAAATTAAGCTGGTCTGTGTCAGTTTGTCCAAAACAACCTCTGTGTTCAATTACATTTAAAGGGGTTGTCTCATTACAAGGATTGCTTTTTATGTCAAAGATCTTGCAAGAACAAGTCACTTTGCAATATATGTTCTTTAACAGTGTCCTACCTATTCCTAGATATCCCCTCCTATAAGAGCTGCATCAGCTCCTCTCCTCAGGTCGCTATAGCTACAGACCTGTTTGATCGCTCCTGATAGGCTGCCAACACTGGTTGCTATAGCTACAGACCTGGCTTCTACTGCAGCCTAGTAGACGCCAGTAAATACGCCCCTGAATTAAAAGTGAAACCAAGAAAACAGGACTGAGGTAAGATGAATCAATGTAGTGAGACAACCCCTTTAAGGTGCTTGCCTGCACACACAGTTCTCCTGCAACTTTTGTAATATTATTCAATGTCGTACCAACGACAGTAATTGGAGTGTAAAATCTTAGTTATAATGTCCTAAACACTTGACTGCTGCATTGTGTAGTGGACAGACAAAGCAGTGCTGCAAAATATTATGTCTCATTAAGAAACAGATCGTACTCTTAAGGCCAAGAAACATGGAAAACTAGAAATCTAATCAAAACCCTCAAACACAGGATTGGGAGCTAAATAAAACAGGGTGCAGTGCTCTTGAGAGTAGAAAAATTTTGGCAAGTAGTGCATGCCTCTTCTGGAGCTATTATTAAAGGGGTTGTCTCACTACAAAGAGCAAATCTCTAATGATGGGGACAATAACATAAGCACTTTTGCAATTGGTTTGCATTACCTAAATCATTTGGTATAGCAGATATAAGCTAATATTTGTGTTCTACATCTAAAACTGCAGCCTGTGGTCGGGCCACCCCCTTTTTTTGTGATTGGCAGACTGATATTTCATTCAGCCTGTTGGGACATGCCCCCTGGATGGATCAGGCCCCCTGTGCTGTGATTGGCTGCCTGCACTCTCTTCCTTATGGGCTGTGTAAAATGAAAGTGAAAATGGCTGCTGTCTGTGTTCTCATTGTCTTTCACTGCACACTGAGCTGTGTAATAATGGCTGCTGAGCTCCTCTATGCTCCTCTCCCAGTGATGGCTCTATGTGAAGGATGTGGGCAATTACTGAGTTTCTAGCTTATAGATTCACTTCCCCTCATAAAACACAGCCTTATACAGCATTCCTCACATTTGTTTCATCAGTTCAGGTTGTATGTATAACTGTTTACACCAATAGAGGTGTTTCGATTACGAGGAGGGAGATGACAGCTCTGCAGGCATGAGAACCATTGCAGTAGGTCTGCAGAGCCGTGACATCCTCTCCCTTCCCCTGCTCACACAGAATGATGATGTCACCAGTCTTCAATGAGAGAAGACACACCCACTGGGAGGAGAGACACGCCCCCTGATTTAAAACTGTAACAGACAGAAACAGCTAAAGTCTGTGAAAGCTTGTGATGAGAAAACCCCTTTAATGGCTTTTATTGTGTAAATACATATATTTTATATTAAAGATGCAACTGTGCAGCATAAATATGCAACTAATAATCACGGAGCTCAAACACAGCATAGAGGTTTTGATAAGATTTAATTATATTATGGACTCTGCCATAATGATTTGATTTTTCACATATACAGGACACAGAGAGATGAATTTCTACCATGTGGTAATGTTTCGCTCAGACAATATTTGCCAGTAAGATATCCATTTGCTGATCTTCTTACCCGTGAGCCAGTGGCGTATATTAATATCCACAACGCAGAGACCATTTATTACCTACTTTGTCTGTCTGGAACACCAGGTGGTATTCACATTAACAATCGCTGGAGCTGTAAATGATATTATAATTTATCTCTAGAATTTTTTTGCACGAAACAAAAATGCTGTGACATGAAAATTATAGGTTTTCTTCTTTTTTGCCATATAAAGGATTGGAGAATGAGCAGGCCTTCAGCTCTTTCCGGGAATCCTACAGTATAAAAATCTCATTAGAAAGAATGCACTTTTGCTGGAATGTCAAATAAATAATATCCAAATGAAATAAGTAGATGGTGTATGAATAGTTACCAGAAATAGTGTGGGATTAAAATAAGATCGGTCAGCTCTTTCAATATGTCTGCTTAAGTAAATGTTTGCATGAAATGAAAAATTCTATCACAGCTTTCCTTAGAGTTCTTCATTGTGCAGCTTTCCTCCTGGAAATGTAAAACTACACTGACAACTGGGTGGTACCATTTTCTCTCATTGAGGCATTTCTCTACTGCTTTAGCAGTGTCAGACTGTACAAGTACTTATCACATTGACAAGGGGGGTGGTATCACCAAGTTGCTAATCTTTTCATACGTTTCCAAAAGGTTTAACTGAGGAACAGCAATTCTAAGAAAAGATGCTGTAGAGCTGCTGATTTATGGTAAATGCAATCATTTCTAAAACAGACATGTCAGGAGAGCTATTTTTTCTAGATTATAAAAAATTAATGGCCATGAGGAGCTTGGAAATGTACTACTGTGTAAAAGTTTTAGGTATGAAAAAAATTCTGCAAAATTCAAAGTGAAATCAGTATTTGGTGTGACCGCCTTTTGCCTCTAAAACATCATCAGATCTTCTAGGTACTTGTACACAGTAAACAAACTCAACAGGGAGGTTTTCCAACATCTTGGAGAAGTAAGCAAAGATTTTCTGTGTATGTTCATATCTTTCTGTCTCTTCATGGAACAGCCTGGATGATGAGGAGATCAGGAGTCTGTGGAGGCCGCATCATCACTTCTAGGACTTCTGACTGGCAGCATTTTTACAGCATTTTTCCACATCTACCTAAAACTTTGGCTCAATACTGCTGTAATGTTCCCGCCACACTTGTGTCCATTGTAAGTTCCATTGAGAATGACAAAAAAATAGAACAGAACGCTACGTTATTTTTTCTGTGAAAACGACACATGGTAGTAAAATGCAGTCCGTCACCTGATGTTGGTGCCCAATGCAAAGCAGGTCTGGTTGCACCTCTACAATGAAGGTTCTGAACTGAGTTTATGACGCAGGTGTCAACTTGGCCTTAATGGAGTTTTTTTCATTAAGAGGATTTATAGCATATCAATTTCATATATGTCATAAATGTTTGTTCAGTGAGGGTCGAACCATATAAAACTCCCTCTAATTAAATAGTTCCAATTCTCAAATTGGAATCTGGGACCAAGAATTCCATCAGGAGGATAACACTGTCTAATGCTCCTTTCGGACAATTGGACTTCATTGATGGGGAAATACTGCTTGGAACAGTATAATAGAATGATCACAGTGGCAGTAGAGCCAGGGAACGCAATTGAGCCCAAAGACCAAAGCCAATCTCTAATGTATCTGCATCCAAAAGATGCGGCTCCAGCAGAAAACTAGGATGAAGCAGAAGGCCATTAACTCCCTACCACTTACTTTTATCACAGCTTGAGAACCTACCAGAGGTCAGTTACATGTAGAGGATATCAGTGTCCCAGTACAAGTGGTGAAACGTCATCACTGCATTGGAACAGCAGCTCTATACCATACTTCATATAGTGCTCCTTCCAGATTCTAATTGCTTTCCTGGAGTGCAAACAATGAATCCTTCCTTCCACTGTCGGGGGCCTCACCAGATTCACCAATATCACAAGTCATCATGAGAAAGGAGCTGAGAAGCTCAAGTGTCCTCAATTTGTTTTTGACCCACTGAGTCCTTAGAAAGCAAAAAGGATATTACATAAGCCAGCATCACCCATTTGCATACAGTTGTTTCGGGGTTTTGCCCCTCATCAGTGCAGAGCAGAGCGATACTGGCTGGCTGGGTGGGAGGCAATGAGTGGCTCAGAAAAGGGAATATCTCTCCTTGGGGTCAGCTCCATGTAGGCGTGTGGAGATTTGAAATTGCATTTTGCACTCCTGTTGTTTGCATATCAAAATAGAAGGTGCTTGAATTTCTCAGCTCATTTCCCATAATGCCTTGTGATATGCAGATGCTTCGTAGACTGCAAAAGACAATTTCAAATCTCCACACACCTATATGGTGCTCTCCCTAAGGAGAGATATTTCCCTTTCTCAGATTCACCAATGGCAATGGTTTGTGATCCAACAACATTGCCATCCCAAGAGAAGGCTGGTAGAAAAGTTTGTGGCTCCAATAGACAGCATTATCCATAGAGTCAATAGACAGCATTATCCATGTCTATTAAAACAGAAATGTGAAGTTAAAAGGGCTGCCTGGCTCCAAAAAAAATATAATAAGCTCCTGATGCCCATTAATAAAAAACCAAAAAAAAAACCAAATACTCACCTTCTCCATTCCTCCATTCCAGTGCTGGGTCTCTCTGGTCTTCTATTTTCCTTGCTCTTCTTCAAAATCCGGACGTGATTGGTTGGAGCAGTCACATGCCTCTGCCTACATCACTGTTTAGAGCTGTTCCCTTCTGAACGGTGATGTAAATGAGTGTCATGTGACTAGCCCTAACCCTAAGCCCAATCCTGTCCCCTTTTGAAAGAAGAGCAAGGTAAATAGAAGACCGGAGAGTCTCAGCGCTGGAAGGGAGGAGTGGAGGAAGGGGAGTATAGGCTTTCAATTTATTTTTTATTTTTTTTTTAAGAAAGTGGACAACCCCTTTAAGGTTCCTGACACTAGCAGCCCCCACCAGATTCCCACTTTGAACCTTTACAAATGCAGGGTTGAAAAATGGTAGGAGATTCACTTCCATTTCTGACTCCCTCCACCTCCTCTTAGAAACACGTACCCACCTAGGTCTAGGAAAGCTGTCATGCAGCCTTAATATAAACTTCTCTAAAAAAATGCTTAACATCACACTGCAAGCTGGTGGAAAATTACAGTAATGGATGCATTTTGCATTCATTATGATAATCCCTTTACTGATGCTTGCAGAAGACTATGAAGTCTAGCAACACCACTGGAGCCAGTACATCTGAGCATCAAGCAGACGAGGAGGAGCACCGGTCCAAAATTTGTCATGGGGCCCATAGTTATGCCCCTAATTTGAATCCATTCTACTTATGGACAGCTACTACAAAGAACAGAGCTCATGCTGAAGGACTTGGCACAACCATGGCTTACATGGTCATCCACTCATTTCAGTATTACATAATATCACATTGGTAGCTGAGGATATATAGAGCAGTGGCAGTTTTTTTTAGCAACACCAGCCAGTCACAAGGGGATCGTTGATGTGATAACTCCCTTCAACCCTGCAAGTAATCAGATATCTAGAATTTCGTTATCAAACAGAAACTCTTCCATGTGATTTTGTTATGCCTTTAGCCCTGTGAGTGCTTTTACTAAATCTCTTGTGTATGAACACTTCCAACAATATACTGATTGTTTTTCCCTTAACATCTGCTGTCAGGAGGCACAAGAGCTCAATGACTGGTTCCACCTAAATTGGCAGATTGGCCAACTTTGATCTCACATGTATGGTGACCGTATGCTAAGCTTCTCCCATGCTCGTTGTCACCCTCTGCCAAGAAATGCCATGCATAAGGGTATGTAGGAAGAAGGGGAAGGGTAGTGACAGCCGCTCTGGGGCTCATGCTTATAACCATATCATGGCTCTGCAGAAGTTTTAAGTTATACAAGGCTGTAATTCACCACCCATAGAAGTCTATGGCCCCAAACTGTGCCTCTGTATCCCTCCTGTTCGGAGCAGCTGTTGCCATTTATCAACCCCATTCTGTCTTTAGGATGATAAACTAACTGAGATATCTTTACTAGATCATCACTGCTGTGAAACTGCCTTTCTTTAATTAACTTGTATTGATCTGAAGCTGCAGGAATTTTTCTTCTCCACTTATGTCTAAAACTAAGTCTAAAATATGGAGTTTTGTCATTAGAGAGACTTAGAGGAGATGAACAAGTAGCGTTGCACCTGTACCCTTGTGTCTAAAAGGGAACTTAAGGGCAACATACAGTAAACAAACATCAGTATATCACATGGTACTTGATAGGTGAGGGGCCCAATACTGATTTTGTATTATGGCCCAGGAGCTTCAAGTTCTATTTCTTTTGTTACCAAAGACTAGTGCATTGTGGGAGCTTAGGTCAGATCTCAGTTCTTTATAGTAGGAATGTCCAGCCCTCTATTCAGGTACTCACTGAGGTGGCAGTAAAGGAGCTGTTAGGGTCTATAATCAGTCCAGTGAAATATTTCACTGCACTCAATAGATTTTGCAGTTAATTTTGTTAATTAAAATGTGAAAGTCCAGGCCTAATCAATCAACAGTAATTTGTCAACCTAAGCAAATCGAAAAACAAAATCCCTAGAAACAGCTCACCCCAATAGATTGCGTGCTTGGCATTTGCTGTCCCTCCCAGCAAGGACAATTCTTAGCCTAGTAGTAGGAAAGCCAGCACCGTGTAATCTTCAATAAAATCTTGCTTTCAAGTGAGATGAGTGAGATCTGGCTTAAAGCGGTTTGGCCAAGAAGTGATTTCCTCGCCTAACAGGCTGAACTATCCTCTTGAGCCTTGAAAAAAGGGACGTTGTGTTTATGTGTTTAAAAAAAAAAACAAGTGCCTCCTCCATGATGTCTTTGCACCACCTCCCATGCACACTCCCCAGGCTGATATTTAGTCTCTGTAGTTGAGCAAACATTATTTGGCTAAACCACAGAGGATAACTGTATTGTGCACAAGCTCTACAGGTTTTGCTTTCTCCCTCTTATCTGCTCAGGAGAGAAGATAAGATCCAAGCAGGCAGCATTCATGAACTGCTGCAGGGGGGGGGGAGGAGGGCTGACCAGCAGATTCTCTATACAGCAGACACAGGTTTTTTTCTCCCCCCTCCCTTCAAAGCTGTTCATGTGCCCTGCCATCAGATAAGAAGTGCAAACAACGCAAGCATGGCCAGATCAGCTCCTGGTCCAGCTCCTGGTCATAGCTAATGTAAACAGTCAGGAAACTAAGGGCATCTAAGCAGCTCTCAGAGGCTACACTTTTATTTAATCACATATATTTAGAAAAGTGATTAAATACCCATTTTGGAGATTCCCACGTCAACATTAGATTGTGGCAAAACCCCTTTAAGTGTCTCTGACCCTCAGGTCCTTAATCATAGCCATGCTATGATTAAGAACAGTAGGACAAAGCACTTGTATTCACTCCTTGGACGTCTGTAGCTTTTGTTTCATACAAATTAAATCTTTTGCACTTTTGTCACTGTAACGCTCAGCTAGTTATAAAGCTCAATATGCTAATCCCTGCTATAGACCCACCCGCAGTCTGACCAGGCAGTGTGAGTCTGAGGCTGCCTTTGACTCTGAGACTCAGCGTGGTGAGAAAACCCCTTTAAGTTTTCGTCTGTGCAGAGAAATGTGTAGCCAGCTACAATCAGCTAATATTGCTGGTGATTTTAGAGGGTCGTCCCTCACTGTTTATTGGGCGAGGTTTATCACTAAAAGAGGTCACGCTCATTAATTCTAAAGAATAGGTCTACAGCATCTTACATCATAGAAATTCTTTTTAAAGGGAATATACCTATTTACTTTAGCATCAAAGACACTGGATGTGCATATGGGAATAGCTGCAGGCACATCTATAAGTGGTTGATGTAGTAGAGGGAGCTGACCATAAATATCACTTCTCCTGCTCTTCAGATGAGATCTGGCCAGGATATCGCTCATACCCTCAGGTTGATCATTTTAATCTCTGCACTGGAAACAGTCCCT
The DNA here is from genome assembly GCA_025379985.1 of Phyllomedusa bahiana. NCBI lineage: Eukaryota > Metazoa > Chordata > Amphibia > Anura > Hylidae > Phyllomedusa > Phyllomedusa bahiana. The sequence goes on from JAODAL010012311.1 coordinate 44,113, forward strand.
GAGATACTTTGTCAATTACAGTTCACAGATAGCTTTTCCCCACGCAAACAAATAATACAATGAAAGCGCTGTGACGAGGATGTCCATGTAACATCGATCATGTTCTGCAGGGAATGGGAAGCACGCGTAGTAAAGTCCACTGTTTGGATTCTGTAGATTGCAATTTTGAAAGTAAAAAAAAATCTCGATTTCAGTCTACAACACACACATGAAAAGTGAGTTGCCATCAATGGTTTGTTTCCATAGCTTGTCAGGGAGTCAGCAGGTTTAGATGATTGCTCTTTGTTATCTATGTAGATAACTCTAATTTAGTTTTTTTAATTTGGACATAAGAGCATAATATAACTTTTTGTTAAGACATGGACAACCCCATTTCATCGAGTGCTGTGTCATACAATACTATTCACACAGTTTCCTGGTCTTTCAGCGCAGACCAAATGGAACGCTACTGTTGCAGCCTCTAGTTGGCTGCAGCAGTCGCCAGTTTTTGAACCAAACAGGGCCCTATTTAAAGGGGTTGTCTCACTACAAAGATTGATTTTTATGTTAAAGATCTTGCAAAAACAAGTCACTTTGCAATATGTGTCCATTAACAGTATCCTACCTATTCCTAGATATCCCCTTTTATATGGGCTGCATCACTCCTCAGGCGCTATAAACTAAAGAAACCCGTTCAGCTCTCAGATAGGCTGCCAGGGACTGGTCGCTAAGCTAAAGACCGTTTAGTCCCCTCATGAAAGGCTGCCCAACTGGTTTCCAAGCTACAGACCTGGCTTCTAAATGCAAGCCTTTGTAGGGAAACTAGTAAACCGCCCCTTTAATTCAAAAAGAGACCAAAAAAAACAAGAAATGAGGGAGATTAATCAATGAGAGAGAAAACCCCCTTTTAAACAACACTTATCTCCTTTTTTAAATTTTTGGGGTTCCCCCAGCTCCTTGCCCAACCCCATGGAAATTTCTTAAAAAAATAACTTTAAAATTTTGTTGGGAAAACGGTCCTAAAAATCATGTGATAATACCTCCCATCTGCTTCTCTTCTAATGTCTGTAGATAAGCCTGAAGAAAGTAAGATATGACTACAGGCTCACATTACAAAGGGTTTTTTTTGTGGGGCTCTTTTCCATGGAGACAAATCCAAATACGCTTGAACTAAACATTAAAAATTTTTAATTCATAGAATTTTTTTTATATAGTTTTTAAAACTTCTTCCCCACATAAAAGTTCCAAAAAATAATTAAAACGTTTAAAAAAAAAATTAAAAAAAGCCAAGGATTGTAGCAGCTTTTGCCCCCCATTTCCCGGTTTTGGGCCATTACTTTCTTCCGTGTTGGGTTTTGCTGGGGACCCAAAAATAAAACCCGCGAAAACAAAACACACGTGCGACCTTTCAGAGAATACTCCTCCTCTTTTCTCAACCACAACCCAATATTTGGGAAAACATAATGGACTAATTACTGGTATAAAAAACAGCATTTTTGTTGGGCTTAAAATCTGGGGCCCAAATTTCACTTTTTGGCGTTGAGTTTAAAAATTTTGCAACTCAACAAAACTCTAATTTTCCGGATACAGATCCCGTAAAACAATAACAAAAAGGTAAATTTATTTAAAAGGTATTTGGACCCCCAAAACTTCCAAAAATGAACCCCTTTTTCACCAAACCCAAACCCCTAATTAACCCTATAATTTTTTTGCATAGGACAAATTGGGGACAGTGGTTATACAATTTAAAATTTAAACCCAAAACTGCCAAAAATGAAATTTTCTCCCCCTCAGAAAAATTTTTACCAACCAACCACTATTTTTAAATAAAATTTTTTTGATAGGAGAAAATTTGGAAAAAAAGTGGGAAAATAACATGATTTCCCCCCCCAATTTCTGCAAAAAAATTTTGAACACTGAGCAAAGATTAAAAATCCAAAGCACTCTGTAAAATTTTTTTTTAATTTTAGATTTAATGTTTATTTTGGGGCCTGCAAATGGGCCCCCAAAAACATTTCAAAAAGTGGGGAAAAATCCCGCCAGCAATTTTCCAAACTTCCTAAAAAATTGCAAAACTATGGAAAGGAAAAGCAATTTTAACGGGCTTTTATTCCCCAAGGCTTGCTTTCACACCCCCCCTAAAAAAACTGTACAAAAAAACAAAAAAGCACATTTTTTCCTGTTGCTAAAAAACAAAAACCCGTGCCCCGAAGGGGGAAACAGACAGAGAGCAGTCTTTACAGAACAGAGAGTGAGTTGAAAATGGCTTTCACAAGGCAATAAAGTGAAATATATATAACATGATCATGTGATTTTAGCAGCCTTTGAGAGCCCTACACCTCAGCGATGACGTTTTTGACACCTCTCTGTGCTCTGCACTGATTGGATGGCAGCCAAAAGTGCAGAAAGGCGCTGAAAACAATTAAAATGGCGTGTCGAACACCTCTCAAACTCGAATGAACAGTAAAATGTTTGGTTTAGTTCGAGAAAATCGAGATGTTCGACTCGAACTTAACTTTTCTCGAACAGTTCGATCAACAATAATTATTATATGTGCGAAAAAAAGCATACACAGAAAACTTATCCTTACCCATTACCCAACAGAGGTTAAAAAAGTGTCATTCAGTAATTGTACATTGGGGATTATGTTTTTTCTGTTGCATAGAATAGGGCAGCAGATTGTGCTTTTGCATTGGGAGAACTATAGAAAACAATGTATACTACTTGGTCTAGATATTTGATCCTGGTAGTCTTTGTATGATGGATATCACTAAGTGTCATCTGTTAGAGGCATCATCTGGACATACAGTTATGTGCAAAAGTTTTAGACAGATGTGGAAAAATGCTGCTGTTACTAGTTTATTTTTTAATAATGAACAAAATGCAAAGTGATTGAGCAAAAGTGAAATAAAAAACAATAAAATATTTGCATTTGGAGTCCCGGTAATGATGATATGCCGCTCACAGAGCCCTGATCTCATCATCATCCAGTTTGTCTGGAATTACATGAAGAGACAAAATGATCTAAGCTGCTACATCCACAGAAGATCTGGGCTTACTTTTCCAAGATGTTTGGAACAACCTCCCTACTGATCTCCTTCACTGTGTACAAGTACCTAGAGAAACTGAGGGTATTCTAAAGGCAAAGGGCGGTCACATCAAATACAGATTTGATTTTGATGTCTCGTTTGTTCACTCATTTTGCATTTTGTTTTCTGCTAAAAGTAAATTATGAACACATCTATGTTCAAAGCACTATTATTTTCAAGCATTTTCCACCTGAAACGTTTGCATAGTACTGTATACGTCTGTGAATCATGCCTATGAATACCTCAGATGGACACTGGCAGACACAGTGTGAATACAGCCCGTGTTACTGACAACTTATTAGGATGGAAGGCTCCAGAGTTTCTTTTTAACAGAGACTTGCAGCTGAATCAAGCTTTATTCTATTGTGAACAATGTATTACAATTACATGTACCTCATTAGCGGATTTCCATGGAAAAACACTGATGTGAACATCCGGATGCACAGTTTCATAGAACTATAAAAGAAAAAAAAAAACATGAAGAAACGTGCATGAGTCAATGTATGACAATACATAATACAGGACCTGTCATTTTTGAGTCAAGCGCATCTAACAACCCATTAAAACAGTAAGGTTTCCCAGAGAGACCAATTAGGTTTCAGATCTCATGGTGTTATGATCTTAAAGTCAATGTCCCTCTTTTGTGCTAATTAATTTCCAAACTCATCTTAGCGGTCAGATCTCATTTTTTTCTAATTCAGAGAGAAAAATCCTCTGCACAGAGATTTCAATGAACAATTCTGTCTGCCTGCAGCTGCCCCTATAGGAAGAAAAGCAGCTTAATATATACTGATTTAATATTAAGTTCAGTCATTTTAGAGGGGTTAACCCAGCTTTTTAAAGTTTTGACGTATTGTTAGGATACTGATTCAGAAGCATAAAGTAAACCACATAACCTTCTTGTTTCTTCATTTTTTTGCTTAATAATGTCTTTGTCATTCTTCAAGCTTGACAAAGAGGAGCTAGACTCGAAATTTTGCACAGGTGTGCATCCTGCTCACCGCCTGGTGTCTCCCAGCTAAGTCGGTGTCGACCGTGTATGGATTAATAATAAGAAAGGACTTTCATGTTCCGGATCGGTTTGAGTATATCCATTTTTTCTATGATTATAAGATGTTATGTGTCATTTGATGTAAAGAATGATGGATACATTAACCTCTTAAGGACCCGGCGTTTTTTTTTGGTGACACGTTCGTTTTTTCCCTCCTCTCCTTCTGAAAGCCATAACTTTTTTATTTTTCCACCTACATAGACACATGAGGGCTTTTATTTTAAGGAACAAGATGTACTTTCTAATGGTGTTATTCACTATACTATAGAATATACCGGGAAACCGCAAAAAAATTCCAAGTGGGACAAATGGTGAAAAAAATATATTTTCGCCATTTTTGCGGGAGTTTTGCTTTTACGGCGTTCAATCTTCGGTAAATATAATGTGTTATCTGTATTCTACAGGATGATACGCATCCAGCTATACCAAACATGTAGGGATTCCGTTATGTTTTGGTACCGTAAAAAAAATTCCAAATATTTTCTATTTTTGAAATTTGCACCACGGCGCCATTTTGTGCGACCAATAACTTTTTTTGTTCTAACACCTACGGACGTCAGTGAGGGGGCATTTTTTGTGGGCTCAAGTGTACTTTTTATCGCTAGCAGTTTGGAATGCATGTGACTTTTTTGATAATTTTTATTCCATTTTTTGAGTGACGTAAAATGACCAAAAAACGCAATTTTAGCGTTTGAATTTTTTTTCTTCTACGGTGTCCAGCATACGGGACAAATGATGTTATATTTTTATAGATCGGACTTTTTCGGACGCGGCAATACCAAATATGTGTAACTTTTTTATTATTTTAATGATTTTATTTGTAAAATGGGGAAAGGGGGGTGATTTGAACTTTTAATACTTTTTTTTTGTACTTTAAAACTTTTTTTTTTTTTTACTGTAACATTTAGTCCCCTATGGTGCTTGACCACTAGGGGGCGCGATTGTTAAAACAACCTAATGCATTGCATCCCATTCATTTCAGGGGATTCAACCTCTGGGGCCACCATTAAAGGGGTTTTCCCAATTGGCTGTTTTCACTCTCCAAAGCCTCTTTAGGGTATGTTCACACGGCATGTTGATTCCATGTTTACATACGCTTGTAGATGCATATTTGAATCCGTCTGTTGGACCCTAGATTGACCCAAGCATGCATCTAGCAAATAGCAGTGTGATTTACATTGCTTTTAATATGAGACACACATCGGCGATCACGGATGCGTGTCTCATATTAAAAGCAAGATAAATCTCATTGCGTCCTACGGATCTGTCTTTCAGATCCGTTCCAAGAGTTGACATGTCAATTCTTGGTCCGAAAGATGCAGCAGGAGCCCTATTTAAAACTTAAGTGTCCAATCCTGCAGCATTCAACACGCATCCAAACATGCAGTGTGAACATACCCTTAGGGTCACAGACTGTAGTCGGGTTTACACCAGTCAATGACATTTCAGCTCTGTAAGCTAATATTCCTATCTATGCCTGTTACAGGGACATGACTGATGGAGGGGTTGAGAGAAAAAACAACACTGTCCAACTACGAGGTCTAGGTATAAGGCTACGTCTACACTGCATCAGACAAAAAACGGCCCAAAAGCGGCCGTTCTCTCTCTGATGCAGGACCGCGGCTTTTGTCACGCTTTGTGCAAAAACCACGGTCGCTTCTCGTTTTAATTACGTCCACCAAACAAAAGTATTGTATGGGAAGACGGCAAGAAAACGAGAAGCGGCGGGGTATTATACAACATGTTTTTTAATAAGCCGCGGCCGAAAAACAGGCAGAGGAAAGACGAGCTGTGTAGACTGCAGCTCATCCTCTCTATTGCCGTCTATGGGGCTGCACTAACGATCGTATCTGCGGCGCTTTTAAAAAACGAAAAGCGCCGGTTATACGATCGTTTTCTTATGCAGTGTGGACATAGCCTAAATGTAAGCAGACTGAGCTGAATTTGTCATGAGCGTAAGCTTCTAGTGGGAGAGAAACAACTTACATGCTGCCAAGACACACTGTCAGCTGCTGAGTGACTCTGTTTTGGATGTGTGCAACATGAAGTGACATCAGCAGCCCAGCCACTGCTAGAGCAGAGAGAGGGGGATGGTAACTAGAAAAGCTTGTGTAAACAAGCACAAAATAAGAACTGCTCTAACGCTAAAATCAAGCTAAATCAGAACAGCAATGTATGTGGTAATAGTCTTTATTTACCTTGGCCTAGGAAAAATACAAAGCTACACTTACTGCTCAATGGCTGAAAGATATACTGAGTCCCATCAGCAGGCATCTCTGGCCCAAATGCTGCATGGGAAAGATAGGCAGGTGCCGGATATTAATGAGCCAATGCTCTAGGTACTAATTTACACCCGCATGCAGAAAGCCACAGTATAACACATAGAGAGAATGCCGTAGATAAGGCTTGGGAGCTTAGGGTACAAGTATTTTGTGCAGGACACCATCTAAGTGCTGGGAAGCCTGCCCATTTGAATATTATGGGCGCTATAGGTTGTAACTCAGCATGGTGTTCCTGTATGAATGGCGTTACCCTTTGCATCGTCTTATCTATGGCATTCTCTCTATGTGTTATACTGTGGCTTTCTGCATGCTGGTGTGAATTAGTACCTATAGCATTGGCTCATTAATATCTGGCACCTGCCTATCTTTCCCATGCAGCATTTTTGCCAGAGATGCCTGCTGTTGGGACTCAGTATATCTTTCAGCCATTGAGCAGTAAGTGTAGCTTTGTAGTTTTCCTTGGTAATTTATGTCCCATTTTTTTTGTGGTTTTATTTTTAATAGTGTAGGGACTTGCAAGAAATGAGGAGCCTTGCCGGGGCTTGCAAGCTTGCATACTGTAGCTACCGTATCAACTAATACCTCATATTTTTCCAGCATGTTATTATATTTTTTTGCCCTAAAACACTTGGGAGCTTAGGGTACAAGTATTTTGTGCAGGACACCTTCTAAGTGCTGGGAAGCCTGCCCATTTGAATATTATGGGCGCTATAGGCTTTAACTCAGCATGGTGTTCCTGTATGAATGGCGTTACCCTTTGCATCGCCTTATCTATGGCATTCTCCCTATGTGTTATACTGTGGCTTTCTGCATGCTGGTGTGAATTAGTACCTAGAGCATTGGCTCATTAATATCCGGCACCTGCCTATCTTTCCCATGCAGCATTTTTGCCAGAGATGCCTGCTGATGGGACTCAGTATATCTTTCAGCCATTGAGCAGTAAGTGTAGCTTTGTAGTTTTCCTTGGTAATTTATGTCCCATTTTTTGTGGTTTTATTTTTACCTTGGTCTACAAGTTAAAAGCTAATCAATGAGATGGAAATACTCCTTTTAGTTATGATATTTGCTATCCATGAAAAATTTCCTTGAGGTCATTTAGACTGCTTTCTCTAATGAGCAGAGCACCCTATTTCTTAATCTCATATTTGTCCAGTTGTTTTGATTATTTGTCATTTTACTTGTTTGTTTCTGCTGCATATGTTGGTGCTACATTAATAGAGACTGTCATTATTGTCAATGTCTAACAAGAGATTCAAAATCTTGCATAAAGAAACCATAGCACTAACCAATATTAGGATGCATTGTATGCAAGAATCTCCAAAGCTCTAGCGGTGGCTGCAGGCAGCAAATAATCTATAATTTAAGTCTGTCTATGCAGTGGATCTGCAGTACTATATCAGAAAAACAGAGCTTAGCCCGATAGAAAAAAATATACAGAAATAAATTAGCAAATCATTTCAGAGAGACATAGAAAATCCGAAGCCAACATGATGTTCAAGAGTTGACATTGACCAAGCTGATCGGCATTGTGATGAATGTTACAGCAGAGATTGCTCATCTACACATTTCCATAATTTTTATAGAAATACATTTTGCCCAAGGAAATCTTTAACAGACCAAAGTCCTTGGGCAGGGTATCTCTAATAAAAAGTACCTTCCCAACAGGGGCAGGGCAGTTTGATGGTAATCAAACCGTTCCCGTCTCAGCTTGCTTTACTAACCAGATATTTCTTAAAATAAAAATGGCAGTCATACCAAGCATTGAAACAAGGATGCCAATACACACGATTTACAGTATTCTATAAAAGATGTAAGAGAATGGAAAAATACTGGGTTGTAAAACCTTTTATGATACACATATAGGGCGACATGCATAAAATTTGGCATTACGACACCAAATTTCATGCGCATAATAAGGCGCTATGCAATGCGCAGGAGATTTAAAAATGTATGAATGGGGCTGTGCCTGATATCGGGCTGAAAAGAAGCCAGATATCTGGTGCAGCCACATTCATACATGTCGCCCATAATGTATATGACATAGGACCTGGACCTCACAGCAGAGGTCATTGAGGACGGGCAGAATATTAAAGTAAGTCCCGGTGAACACAACTTGTTTGTAAGACCAAAAAACAGTATGAGAATAAAGTATGAGAATGAAGTCTGAGCTGTGCTCTGCTGCTCCTCTTTGGCTCAAAGCAAATGCACTGTAATGGTTGATAAAGATTTTATGCACCTCGTTCTGAGAAGCCGTGCTGCTTCCTGCATAATTTGGATTGGAAAACCCACTGGTAATATTGCCTTTATGTTTCCTGTTGGAAAATAAAATGAAAGGGAGCATCAATTTTAATCATGAGATCATGAAGTTTTAAAGGATGAGATGTCTAAATGTACAAGACCATAACAGCAAAGTGTTATTTTTCTACTATTCACATATATGGTACAAGCAGAGATGGATGAAAGGGAGAGTGCAAAGGCAAAAAAAAAGTCTTCAGAGAAGGCACAGAGTTTAAGAAATAATGATCTCCCCAATTTCCGGTCAGCAGAGATATACAGTACAAGTCGTTATGGTTTGGATAGTGGACTGAGTCCTAAACAAATAACAGCTCTCGCACTGATATCTTGGGATGTATGGACAATTGGGGAATGCTAAATGTACATAATACAAATGAATGTCCAGCGTCCTATAAAAATCCAAACGTTTTATTGGGAGCCCATAAGACCACAAGAGAAATTATAGTGTAAAACTGGTGCACTTTGCTTTCTCTTGTGGTCTTATGGGTTCTATGAAAAACTAAAGGACTGACAACCAAGAACAAAAGTCCCTAATGTCACTATTAAACTGGAATTTACATGGGAGAAAAACTGAACTCCAACAGTTCAGGATATGCTTGAATTAGTGAAATGATTTTATTTTTATATCCCCACAATACAGATAAGAAGATTCACCAAGTATCGGTCAGAGGATACAGGTAAGTATTGGTTAAGTGTTTACAGCTGTGTTTCAGTTCGGTATTACAGTCAGCAACGTTTCAGACTTGGCCCTTCATCAGGCTGAAGAAAGATGCCATAGGTGTATTCTGTCCCTGGTGATCAGCCCCTCTGAAGGCAGTGGTCAGCCTCTCTGAAATGTGCACCCACCAATCTTTGATAGGCTTCCCCCAGGGTTGTGCAAACGGACATTTGGAATAAAGTTTATTAAACTGGAATTGACTGGTGATCTGGAACTTTAGTGTAATAGGTGGAAATCAACTTTTAGAACTTCAGCCTCTACCAGATGCTATGCTTCTGTCTGGAGATGTGGTTATCATTAATCATGTTATGATAAAGGGCATACGCCTGAAACACGTCAAAAGTGATGTTTTTTATGATGCTGCATTTTTTAATGCATTTCTAAATAAAAGAAGAGTTTTATAACATTTTCAATCCCTATTTTTTCTGGAATACTTTTTGCTGATGTATCTACAATTCCAAACTGCCAAAAGGGTATGTCTCCCTACAAATTCTGGGGTCTCTAGAGAGGTGAGATGGCAATAACTTTTTTCTCTCTCAGCTATGGAGATGTGGTTTCTCAAAAGTTTGGCTCTAGGTTGTGGAGTCTAATGAATCTCCCTTCCCCTTGAACCACTTGAAAATTGGTATGAACTTTGTTGGTTTGCTATACCAGGTTTAAGGTCCGTAGAACAGTCACTAATTAGTGATGGTAGAGATAATAAAACTGTAGTTTTCACATGAATGAAGATATAGTCATCACTAGGAAAGAAATCAGGATGCAACAGGCCAGAGGATGAGACAAGTGCAATGTCAAGATTTAGGCCACAGGTTAGAGTTAAGTGTACAAATGTAGAAAAGTTTAACTTAACTGCTATAAAATATCTTAACTTGTTATCTGTACTTATCTCAAGACAAAAGCCATTGAAAATAATTGAAAAAGTTGAGGGAACTTTCTGTGTTGTGATATAATGGTGTATTATCTGTCAAGTCAGGGCATGGCAGAAGTGATATCCCGCAGCTAAGGTCAAGGTTGGAATTAAACCAGGAGTAATTACTGGTTATCTTTCTCTAAAGAAACCTAGTTGTAGTTGAGAAGCTTGATATGATGACAGCAAAGCCACTGGGAGAACTTTCCTATTTGGATTCTCCAGTTTTGGACTTCACTTTTAGTTGGTAAAGATGCAATTGGTTTTAAAGCTCTATTTCTAAATATCTCGACCAAGATAGGTGCCGCACTGGTACTCAACACCCAAAGCATGCCATCTCCCACAATGTAAGAGCAGTTCAACTTTTTTGATAATACCTGAAGGCCTAAAAAACTTGGTAGTTGCAGAGAATCTATTTATAACATCCTCTGAAATGCCATGAGTAAGGGAGTTCTTCTCAAAATGTGTCGGCCATGACGGTTCTATTAGACCGATTTGTCATCGTTATGTAATCCTTGATGTGCACGCAGGGTATGGAAGTTTTTTAATGGAATACAATAAAAGAAGGATACATCTAGCTGTGCACCTTTTCTCAATTTGAAAGCTGGTGTCTATTTTTACTGCTGATCCTATGAAATACTTACAATGGGAATCTCTTGAGTACAGTAGAATTTTCAGATTTCTTTTCTAATTCACCTAAAGCTGTCACAGGGAGTTTTGGGAACATCATAAACTGTAAATATGGGACAGCTGAAGATAGACTTTGACAACTTTTTCTTATTATTTAAAAATTAGGCCAGGTAGTTTTTTTGTGCGTTTTTTTGTGCAAAAAAACGGCGGTCAGATTTTGGCTTCTCGGTGGCCGAGTAAATTAGGGCTGCAGGAATCTGATGTAGATCCCACGGAATATAGAACATTTCTAGATTCCACCGAACGTTTTCAGTTTTTGGTTTCCCTCAGTAAAAAATCCGTGCTGTGTATGTTACAGCACAGATTTTCTATTGAGTTCTACACAGCACAGGTAATGATCGGTTTTTCAGCTGTTTCGAAATACTGAATCCGCTGAAAAAACCAAAATCCTGTGCTGTGTAGACATAGCCTTAGTGGTCCTACAGCATTTTGTGCTTTTTCTGTTTGTGTTTTTGAAAGTAATTTTGATGTGCCAACAAATCTGTGCACTCAGCTGTAACCCTAGTGTCAGCCTTTAAGAGGCACTTAGGATTAAGTAGAAAAGTTGTACTGTATTGATTTTATATTCTCATAAAGAACATTTTTAAAGAACATTTTAAGTTTGAAGTGAAAGTATCCACTATGAGAAAGAAATGTTGAACTCTTCCAGGATCAATCCTTTGGGTTTCCAGTTCAAGACTAAATTGTTACTTTCTCCATGTTTTCTACCACTTCTTATAAATGATATGTTTCTAAATGTCAACTAGATAGATAGAGACAGGTGGATAGATAGATAGATAGATAGAATCAACTCTGTCTCATATCTACCTGTCTATCTATATTTATCTGTCTAATATCTATCTAAGACCCCGTTTATATGGGTCTATTTTGGCTCTGTTTTGTATTAAACCATGGCACGGGTTTTCGGACGGTTTTTCAGACGGTTTGTGGTTTTGCAGACCGTCTGAAAAACTGTCCGAAAATGAGCAAAACGGGGCGCTATGGAAAACCTGTGTAGCAGTCCCCACTGCACGGCACCCGCGGGCCGCCTGCAAAACATTGTACCTGCACATTCTTCCGTCCGGTTTTCGGACGGAATCTGTGCAAGTCAGTGTGAAAGGGAGGGCTTTTCTCCGCTCATCGCAGAGAAAAGCCGTACCCCTCCGCGGCGACGGCCGCAAAACAGAACAAATACCAGTTGGATAAACCGACCGGTGTTTGTCCATTGCCGTGTGAATGCACCCTTATGGTATCCTATGGAACAGGCAACAACTTTTGTTTTAGTTGTATTAAAAACCACCTTACCTTTTACAGAAGTAGCATAGGAAGACAATAATAATTTCCATCAATAGAAATGTCAATCCAATACTAATACCAATCCACAGACCTGCAAGAAAAAGAAGACTATAAGAGATCTCTAAGATAGTAAAATGATCACAAATAATTCAGTCCACTTATTCTAGCAAATATTTCTGCTCTCATAACATTTGTCTTATTTAAAGGTTTTGTTCCAAAGCGGAAAATATTATATACAGTTAAATCCAACCCTAAATTATGACCATTTTTCATATTTACACTGGTTCTAAACATTTATATCCCCAAAGGTATTTAGGAATGTTGTTAGTTATGGCAGCACCTGCTGTTACCTTCAATAGTTTTATGCTGTCCACATGTAGGTGTACATAAGGCGTCAAATGTAGGTGTACATAAAGGTTTTGTCTTTTTTCTCTCTCCTCTTCACTACGTAAGTAGTGGGATCTCTTGTGTGGTCAGTTGGCTGTCTTTGAAGCTGCAGTGTCTTCTCTGCCTGGCATAGTAGGAAACGGCAAATGTGCTTCATCAGCATCTCCTCTACTAGACCTCTGTTGGATGTAACAAATCCTCAATTTGCTTTTGACCCACTGGGTCTTTGGAAAGCAAGAAGGGATATTTAGCCAAGCCAGCATCACCCATCTGTATACAGCCGTTTCAGGTTTTGCCCCTCGTCAGTACAGAGCAGAGCGATGCTGGCTTGGCTGAGTGGGAGGCAATGAGTGACTCAGAAAGGGAAGATCTTTCCTTAGGGGAGCGCCTACATAGGCGTGTGTAGATTCGAAATTGCCTTTTTGCACTCCATGAAGCATTGCATTTTCACAAGGCATTATGGGAAAGGAGCTAAGAAGCTCAAGCGCCCTCTGTTAGATGTAACAAATCCTGGATTTGCTTTTGAACCACTGGGTCTATACTAGACAAAAAATAGCCGCAGCTTCAGAGGCATCCAGCTTAACATATTTGGAAACCCTTTCTATGCTCAGTATATGCTATATCTAACATTACTTTTTAGTTCCCTTGAATGTGTCCCTGTTCGGTTCAACTCCAGTTTGACAAATCTGTGAAACATTTCTGGTCTAGAATAGATTTTTTTTTTACTTGGACTCCAACTCTAAACCCAGGCGCACTTACACTGGGAGGAGCGTGTAGGAAACAGGGCACTTATTCTGCCACTCCCACTGACCTATTTTTGTGACATGGGACTTGTGAGAACCAGCATGAGGTTTGAAGTGGGGTCTTCTATAGGGCATAATATCGCCTTTAATGTGAACCCTTGCTGAAGGGATATTTTGTGTTATCCCATAGTGGTATGCCAGGGTACTCGTTCGTGTTCTACAGCTCCATATAGTGTACACTTTTTCCTCAGTTGGGTAATTTTTCTCCCTTCCTTACACTTCTTTTTAAACGAAACATCTGTGTGTGGATTCTTCTGTCTAGTTTGATACCGGTAGTTAGATACAATACTTCTGCATCTATATGTTTATTACTGGTAGCTGGTTCCCGAGCAGGAACACCATACCCCTGCATTTGTATAGGAGACATCATACTTCTTAGGTCCATGTAAATGTCCTACATTGTGTATACATCTATCATGATTTAATATGCACTTTGGTTCTTTCATTTTGATCTTACCCTTTGGTACCTCCCTATATCTGTCCCCTGAAGTGATGGTAATGGACCATCGAAACATGTTGAGACGCGTGATGTGTTATGTTTTCTATAGGGTGACTGTATTGTAGGGTCAAGTTCCTGTCGGGGGCACCCTTTTTGGGGGAGTTCCCGGTTAAGTAGGGAGAGATTTATAGTTTGGATAGGGTTATAATGGGAGGATCCCTTTGGCTTTTGTCCATTTTTTTTATCCTTCCTCTTTTTACCTGACCTTTTTGTATTCAGATAGCTTGTGATTTTTGTTTTCTTATAATCACATATTTGTCTTAGAAATTGTTTCCTTTTAAGTATTACTTATTAAAAGTTATGTCTTAAATACACATTTTTTTTGTTTTTTGGATCAACTCTAAACCTAGCCCCAAAACTCACTGTTACCATAACCCTAATCCTAAATTAGGGTTAGAGTTTTATAGGGTCTCTAGGGTTTAACTTATTGGTTTCTGTTACCTCCAGTCCTCTTAAACCTCTGTTCTTGTAGCCCTTAAGCTCTCATGTTATGTCCAACATCATTTGTGGTCCAACCCCAGTTACCAGTCAGGGTTAGTGTCCCAATTACTGTTACATTTTTGTGAATTTTTTTCCAAAAATCATTTGGGCTGACCCAAACCACAGCACAACACAATTCCTGGAAGATCTCATGAAATAAAGATTTCTTAAAGATGTTTTCTCACTACAAAGATTAGCTTTCAACATGTAGGGACAGGTAATTGAAGACTTTTTCTAAATACATTGATCTTTTGATTTTACTTTAGTCATGAGATGAGATTATATGTGCTCTGAGTGTACACAGGTTTCTATGGTTACCTGACTATATCTCTGCTATCTGATTAGAACAGAGAGTGATGTCACCATGGCCAGGAGAGCTCACCCCTAGCAGACTAGTTATCTCTAACAAGATTAGCTTTTGTTTACAGATAAGCAATTGTTTTCACTCCTCAAAGCACTTGCAGTTTTTGTTTACTGACGATAACATATCCTGCACTTGTCAGCGTCAAGACTCAGCTTGTTACAGAGAAGCTAAATATGCTAATCACTGCTATAGAATCACTTACAGGCTGACGAGACAGAATGAAAGAAAAGCTGGCTGGGACCGTGAAACTGCAGGTTGAGAAAACCCCTTTAAGTGTAAATACAAAATGTCAAAATTTGGAGCTAGATTTAACAATTAACCATCTTTTTTGTGGAACAACCTCTTTAACTAATTGTATTATGATTTTGTGTTACAGAGGGTCACAACCATTTACCTTTGTTTCCTGTTTTGGAGCCTATGGAGATGTTTTTGGTCAGTCACAAAATCACATAAGTACAAACATTCCTCTGCTCTACCCTTTCCAATGTGTCTCCAGCTCTGCCAATCTTCTGGAAGCTCTTCCAGAGATACAGTATGTCTTTGTGCCTTCAAGGCTTATTATACAAGATAAAGGCACTCTCATAGTATCATCCATGTGACAACCCATATAGATGTTGAGTGCTATCCATGCAAACACCTTAATGTTGGGTCTCCATTCATTTTTAATGAGGATACAACCCCTATTAGCAGATAAAGTTTTGATGAACTGCAGCAGTCACAGAAAAAAACACTGGAGCTTGTGTAACTTACTGTTCTTAAATAAGTACCCCTCCACTATGTGGCTTGACATGGTGATGATGATGAGATAGATGGTCCAGTACCCAACATTGACATGACCAATAGGCACCTACCTAATCTTAGCCATTAAAACTGTAGAAAAGAAAAATCAATGGCTCAGCTTCTCCACACATGATAATTTAAGATTTCTATGCAGTAGACAACGGCTCAAGTTTCACAACATCCATTTGCAATAGCACTTAAGGGGTATTCCCATCATGAATATTTTTGGCATATTTAAGGGATATTGAGGTACCACCTCAACTCCATTCGCCTATCCTAGTTAGATTCTAGCTTTATAAAAGTCAAAAGAGTGAAAGCAGTGCTTGGGACCCCTCTTTATCAAAGGAGTTTTGGAAACAGCTGAGAGCTGATCACAAGCATTGTCAAAAGGGATCAGAAAAAACTTTGTTCTTCTTAAAGAGGTTGGATCACCGTGCTGTTTCACAGAGCCACAGCCAGCATCAGTATAGATTCACATTTCCTCTACAGGTTTTGGGTGGGTTACAGTAGTGATCGACATATCAGCTCTGCTATTCCTAGCTGAGCCTGTTACAATGACTTTAATGCTGGAGGTTTGTAAACTGTAGTGCACAAGGCTACAAAGTGCTAAATATGTTAAATCGTGTCAGTATGCAATGATAACAAGCTTCTGTCCTTAAAGATAAGAAACACAGCAGGGAGTGAGTCATCATCCCAACCACTGTTCAGTCTGTAAGAGCAGAGAGAGGTGGGTGGTAACTAGAGGAACAAGTCCAAAAGCAAGATATAAGATCTACTCCTAACTCTGAAGAGAAGCAAAATCAGAACAGCAAAGTATTGGTATAGTCTTTGCCTACATGTTTAAAGCTAATCATTCAAACGGGAATATCCCTTTAAGTTCTGAAAAATAACAAGTATTTATGGCATATCCATGATGTTGCTATAAAGACTTTGTAGGGGGACCAGCGCTGGTAGACGGCACCTTCATTACCAGTGACTGGGTGGTGAAAATTTGTGAGATTGCACCTTCTTCAGGACCTGACTGTTAATGACCCAAGAGACAATGAGAACCATGAAAGAGGAAATCAATATCAGACCGTTGTGTCCTGTGTGCGTTTTGTATCTTATTGGACCTCTACCAGCAATGGGTACTTAGTATAATATTTATTATTATTAATTTTATTATTATTATTATTATTATATATTATTATTATATTATTATTATTATTTATTTTAGAGCGCAATTAACTCCGGAGTGCTGTATGTTCGAGAAAGGTTACATACATAACATATGCCAAACAAGTACAATGGTGACAATAAATGACTAACAGAGGGAGAGAGGGCCTTGCCCGCAAAGGTTCACAGTCTACAAAGAAGGAGGAAAGAGACAGAAGCTGAGGGGCAGACATGTTCATAGGGTGGAGCGGCAGCTGGGTTATTGTAGGTTATAGGCAATCCTGAAAAGATGGGCTTTCTGATTGTTTTTGAGGCTAGTGAAAGCGGAGGAGAGTCTGATGTGTTGGGGCAGTGAGTTCCAGAGAATGGGGGAATATGTGTCCTTACCTGTGGAATCTGCTTCTGGATTATTAGGGTACAATTCAGGATAGCTGATATGACATCTTGTTCCCTGCCATTTCCTCATGCATCTAAAAATGAACAAACAGATCATAAGATGATATGGGAAATTCGGGATATTATTTTCTTTGGGAGACAGCCACCTAGCAACAGCTGATAAGTACAAGTGACTAGGCTCCTGAATGCTATCTGTAGGCACCATAAACCCAAGCAGACATCTTTTTGCTGGTGCACGGTTAGCATGCACACTGATAAAGCTCCAGATATACACACTTAACATGTCCAAAGGGTTAAACTGCCTCACAAAAGCCAAAAAGTGTCCTATTGGTTTCTATCTGGCTAGTGTACATGTGTATATATATATTTTTTTTACAATAGGACCCTATGGGTGATGGAGGCCACTGACACTCGTCAAGAAATCAGGATAATGTATATGTTCTGGTGTATATTTTAAATGGAAACTGTAACTGTGATGTGCCGAAGTAAATGAATAACTGTGCACATAATCACTGATTTAGGTGAAATTCTGATTGGAGCTAGGCTTTCCCTCAGGTGAAGTCTCTCTTCCTTGCTCTTGCCTTCTCCCTCTCATCTCCCTCTCTCTTTCCCTTTCTCTCTCTTATTCTTCTTTTTCCTCTCTCTCTTTCCTTCTCTCCATTTCTCTCTCTCTTCATCTCCCTCTTTCCCTTTCCTTCTCTCCATTCCTCTCTCTTTTTCTGGCGCCCCTGTCTATCTCCCTCTATCTCCCCCTCTCTTTCTCCTCTCCCTGCTCTTTTTCTTTTTTGTGGTGCATTTTTGAAGCGGATCTGTGCCCATAAACTGCCCTGGCAAGTAATATGTATGCATGCTGCAGAGAGGAAAGAAGCACTAAAAATCGCATCGTAAACCATGTGGAAAAAAAAATTCATATCCTCGTCTGAAAACTGCTGCATATGAGATGGTTTTCAGATGATTGTTTGAAGCTGACTTGGATGCTGAAAAATCAGTGTCCAAATCAGCCTGTGAACTTATCTTCACCCTCAGATGACATCCAGACAACATCTTTGTATTTTTACAAGAAAATTGCACCAATTCTTTCCCTGATAACTACTAATGGTCGGTAAGTAAGCAGAAAGCTATATAAATGGTCATTACTAATATCCCGATTTCTAGTCAGAAAGTGATTTTATAGTTGCTGATAGATTTTCTATTAAAACTATGATTTAGTAACTTCTCTTGTGACTAATACATTGTATGTCACAGTCATCATTCAGTTTTATCTGTGTTATTAGATATATACTGCATAGCTGTAAGAACTGTCACCGACCCAGGATGGCTCTTACTCTACAGATCAGTACTCAGACAGAATTTCTCTGGAAGATCATGAAGCACAGTGGTGTTCATCACTCAGGACATACACATTTACGTACAGCATTTTTTTTCTTTGTCTCTCATAGCTATATCATTATTCTTGTTATATACAGTTGAAAAACTGCTCACACATTTTCCACATTTCTAAACATTACAGCCACAAACTTCAGTTTTAAGTTATTTTATTGATATTTTATGAGATGGAGCAACACAAAGTAGCAAGTATTTGTGAGGTGTAAAGAAAACGTGCTTTTCCAAATTTTCCGAATTAAAAAGCCATATAGAGTGGTGTGCATACGTATTCAGCCCCCTGAGTAAATACTTCATAGGACCAATCCCCGTCTTCCCAAGATATAAAGGAATTATACAGAAACACTATATCACCAAACAAAATAATTTGTTATAAAACATAACTTTTACTAAATATTATATCTAAAATGTATATACCAAACATTAAAGAGACAACTACCCACAAAATGGACACAATCCCTGGATAACCCTAGATAATTCCTAAGCGGAGAACTCGCCCCGAAAAGGGTGACCCCACACATCTAGTACTAATTCATCCTAATCAACCCTAAATCAGACAGGTAGATTATAGGGCAGCACTTATCTCAAAAAATAGATAAAACACCCAATATATGTGATTCTATATCTCTGGACCACACAGCTGTATAGGTGTCTATTAACTGTCTAAGGTGATAGACAAAAAATGTACTATTAGGGTAGATTTAATTTAAATATGGTACACATATACTGGTCAGAATCCCCATCCTCAGTGGAGCGAAAATAATTTCAGCCTTATCGCATGTATCCAACAAAAAAGACTTAACATACCAGAATGGTCATGTACTAACTTTCAGTACCCAAAAATCTCCAGGAAAGGTCTCCTGGTGGGTAGCAGGAAAGGTACTCCTGTGAGGATCAATACGGCCCAGATCCCCTGAGATAGTTGTCTCAGGAAGGATTGTGTCCATTTTGTGGGTAGTTGTCTCTTTAATGTTTGGTATATATATTTTATATATACCGTAATATTTATTAAAGGGGTTTTGCCACAATGTAATGTTGACGTGGGATCCTCCAAAATGGGTATTTAATCACTTTTCTAAATATATGTGATTACAAAAAGTGAAGCCTCTGAGAGCCACAGCTTTCTTTACAAGCCCTTAGTTACTTAAAAGTTTGCATTAGACACGACCAGCTACAGCTGACAGAAGCTGAGGAGCTGATTTGGTCCCACTTGCCTAGTCTGCACTTCTTATCTGATGACAGGGAACACGGCTGAGCTTTCAAGGGGCTGTGGAGAAAGATGTTGTGTCTTTTGTATAGAGAATCCACTGGTTCTAAGGTTTTTTTTGAGTACACATTGCACAACGCTCCCTGATTCCTCTGCTTCTTCAGAGTTGCTGCTCAGCCCCCCTCTCGTCTGTGATGCAGCGTGACTCATCATGCTTTGTTTATAGTCTCTCCTCATCAGATTAAGAGGTAATGAACTGGCTTCTTGGCAAAACCCCTTTAAAAGTTATGTTTTATACGGAATTATTTTGTTTGGTGATAGAATATTTCATAGGACCATCTTTAGCTGAAATGACAGCTGCAAGTCTGATGGGGGATGTCTCTATCAGCATCCACATCTAGAGGCTGGAATTTTTGTCCATTCTTCTACTGGAAACATGACTTGTTATGGTTTGTTTTCATAAAGGCTTTCTTCTTGCCTTTCTTCCATAAAGACCAGATTTGTAGAGTACATGAATAATAGTTGTCCTGTGGACAGATTCTCCCACCTGAGCTGCATGGACTTCTTGGCTGCTTTTCTAAGTAGTGCTCTTCTTGTCTGGACTGTCATGTCTTGGTAGATTAGCAATTGTGCCATACTCCTTCCATTTATGGATGATGAATCGAACAGTACTCAGTAAGATGTTCAGAGTTTGGGCTATTTTTTTTAAACCTAACCCTACAATACACTTTGCCATAACTTGACCCCTGTGCTGTTTGTTGTGTTCCTTGGAATTCCTGATGCTGTTTGTTCACTACTGTTCTCTAACAAACCTCTGAGGCCATCACAACACAGTTGTAATTTACTAATTAGGTGACTTCTAAAGGCAATTGATCACACTGGATTTCATTTAGGGATATTAGAGTACAGGGGGCTGAATTTATATGCATACCACACTTTTCAGTTTTTTTTAATTCGGAAAAATTTGGAAACCCACATGTCATTATCTTTACACTTCATAAATACTTGCTACATAAAATATAAATAAAATACATTTAAAGGGGTTTTCTCGCTACAAAGATCATATCTCAAATGATTGGGGACAGTAAAAATAAGCACTTTTGTAATTGGTGTACATTACCTAAGTCACTTAGTATAGTAGATCTGAGCTTTTCTGTGACACGACCCATTTTCTGTTATTGGCTGACTGACATTTCATTCAGCCTGTTGGGACATGCCCCCAGATGGGAAACGCCCCCTGTGATGTGATTGGCTGCCTGCACTCTGTGCTTACTCCCCTCTGAGCTGTGTAAAATCAAAAGTTAAACTAACTGTCTGAGAGGGCTGCTGGCTCCATACTCATCTCCCAGCTCTAAGGTGAATGATCTGGGCAATTACTGACTATCTAGCTGATTAGATTCACTCTCCCCCATATAACACAGCCTTATACTTTGTG
The DNA here is from genome assembly GCA_025379985.1 of Phyllomedusa bahiana. Classification (NCBI taxonomy): domain Eukaryota; kingdom Metazoa; phylum Chordata; class Amphibia; order Anura; family Hylidae; genus Phyllomedusa; species Phyllomedusa bahiana. Next base: position 65,288 of record JAODAL010012311.1, read on the forward strand.
CTGCCCCCATATACACAGCCTTATATAGTCTGCTCTACCTCCTGCCTGATGACAGATGGAGAGGAGGGGGGCAGTGTGCATTCTTCACATTTGTTTCATCAGTTCAGACTGTGTGTATAACTGATTACAGCAAAGCAGGGGCTCTGGTACAAGAATCTTGTACAGCCATGAGAGGCAGAACAGGAGGGCTGCAGAGCTGACAACCTCTCCTTTCCCCTTCCAACACAGAATGATAATGTCACAGCTCTTCAGTGAGGGAAGACACACCTCCTGGCAGGAGAGACACGCCGCTGGATTTGAAACTGAAACTGATAGAAATACCTCAAGTGTACGAAAGCGTCAAACGATAAAACCCCTTTAAATTTGTGGCTGTAACGTTTAAAAATGAGAAAATTGAAGTGGTATGAATACTTTTTCAACCCACTGTATCTGCCTAAAGCATACCTCCAGCATGCAAGCTGCCTTGAAATATTCATGTAAAATGTAAACCCCTCTCAAGCTTGGAAATGAGAAGAGAGGGATGGGAAGCTGTGCCAGTTCCTCTGCGAACTTCTCTACAGTAAAAGATAACCCCAACACTATCAGCAATTCAGCATTTTACCCTGTTAAGTGCTATGCTAGATGCATATTCCTCTCAACATCTTAATATGAAGAGGGGGGATTAAGAAATGTGTGTAACACGCAGGTCACCACTATATGTATCTTATTTCCCACATGAACAGCAGAAACTGCATTTAGGGTCTTTTGACAGTTTTTTTGGTTGTGGCTCAGAGGAGTTACATAATGCATTAAAGGGTTACTCCAACTTCATAGATTGGTCTGCATTCAGTAAATTATGACTTGTATTAAGTTTGTAATGTACATCCTTTAACAATTCTGTACCTTTGTCTCATTCTTAATGCTTTTCCTTTCCCAATGTTGTGTTTTTGTTGCTAAAGTTCCCGACCACTTCTTTATGCTATGAGCGATGGTCGGCAGGCAAGCATCATGGTGATACAGATGGTGACCGGGAAATCGTGAACGCACATTCGTCCATTCCCAGCCCCGGTCACAGCCATTTCTTAGATTGCCATTGTAATTAGCACAGTATTGAGGGATCTACAGATGTAGTAGAGTCTAACTTGGCCGTGATATGACGGCTTTCCATGTAATTTGCTCTTATTTGTAAACAATGGCCATTGAAAAGCATTGGAAAAGTTGAGATAACATTCTGTGCTGTGATAAAACGGTGCGTTATCTGTTCTGTGTAGTTCTACAGCATCTGTAATTGCGCTTCACCTAAGGAATCACACAGACATTTCTTAGAGCCATTCTGAGAGTTAACGTCCAGCAAATTCAAAATGAAACCGACCCTTTTTTCCACTAGACAAGGAGCGAGCAAGCAGAAAAAGGTGAGGCGAAACAACCCCTTTAAATAGATCTCCCCAATAAGCAAATGTATTTTTAAAAGTGAAACTGCAAAAGCCTGCAGGAATAAATGATGGCTGTGGATATGGCACTGCCTATGTATCATTGCTGCCTCGCAACCCATATTATCACCTTTTCCTTTCCAATGTTGTCAAGTCCTGAAGAAGTTATTTCCTGGCTGGTCCCTCACATTATCACTTGGACTAATGATCTCTTTATTGCATGTCATGGCTAAGACACAAATCAGAAGCTCATTAACATAATCAGACTCCTGTTTGGCCAACAATACCTTCTTTATGTGGCCTGAATCAGGAAAGTTTATACATCTCATTAATGCAAGATGCACATTGCATTGATTTTATATCCAATGGCTAAATGAAGACATAAACTTTTACATTTCCTTTTTTATATAGGATGCAACTCTTTGTTCCCAGAACTAGATTTTGGAGGGCCGTCGACTGGGTAATGTGTAGCAACCTGTAAAATTAAATGGTTGTCCAGTTCGTCTCAAAATTAAATGATAAGCTACTGGTACCCAATAAAATATGGAAAACCTATATCCATCTTCCTCCTCTCCTCCATTTCAGCACTGGCTCTTCCAGGTCTTCTGTTTACTTCTTTCTTCTTATGAATGAGACGTCATCATTGCAGCTCAAGGATTTGCTGTAGCAGTCAGGTGCCTCTGCTTACATAACCATTCAGAAGTGAACAACTCTGAAAAGTGATGTAAGGGAGAAGCAGGGGACCACTGCAGTTATTCAGCGGCCATTGGGGAGAACAACAAGGTAAATAGAAGACCAGGGAGATCCAGTGCTGGAATGGAGGTGAAGAGGTGAGTGTAGTTTTTTTTTTGCTATTGTACTGCGCACCACTAGCTGATTATTTCTTTTTTTCGATGAACTGGACAAACCCTTTAATTTCAGCACTTGCAGAAAGTTGTTAGTTTTTTCTTGGTGTTTACTCAAAAACTTACATCAATGCACAAGTTACTGTATTGGGTCTGCAATGTATCCCAGTAGACTAGATATCTGCCAATATCGTAGGCCTGTGTCCACATTGTGGAATCTTTTTTTTTTTTTCTCAAAAAGTTTCATCGGTTTTATCTGTTCAAGATTAGAGCAATATTTTTAAAGCTGAATTTTTATGGTTTAACATTAAATACATTTAGCAATGCAAGGGAAAGTTTCAATCTGAATCTCATCCTGCATAAGCACGCAAGATTTGATGTCTTGAAAAGAAAAATCTATGTTACAGATCATGATTTCACACTACATTGTTGTGGAAAATTGTAGCCTAGAATGTAGTGAGGATAATCAGGTCAAACACCATCTTTTGGAATAACCTAATCCCATGGAAATTTGTTGCCAGGAGACAGGGGCATTAGTAGCACTCAGTATCTAGGATTCTAGTCTTATATTTTTGGTGCCCTGAACCTCTGACATGCACTACTCTCAAATAATTTAGTGTCCATAGGATGTGGATGAAGTGGAAAACTTGCACAGAGCTTGAGTACTATTACATCCATGCCGAGAAGTTCACCTTCACACGCCATAGGTCACTTTGGGCCTCTTGGATGTCTGCGAGAAATGCTAGGCTCCAACATAGGCAAGAACAATGTTTATGTCATTTTGAAATTCAAAAGACCATTAAGGCTACACATAAAAGGCAGTCAGCACTTCATGGACCAAATAAGCACATCACCTAAGAGGAAGCTTTACCTAAGGAGAAACCCCACCACAATCAGCACTTCACCTGAGGAGCAAAATCGCCACTACCACAATCACACTTCCACCTAACTGAAGGAGAAGACCCATCACCACAATCTAGGACCACTTCACCTGATGAGAAGCCATACCACAATCAGCACTTCACCTGAGGAGAAGACCTACCACAATCAGCACTTCACCTGAGGAGAAGCCCTACCACAATCAGCACTTCATCTGAGAAGAAGCACCACCACAATCAGCACTTCACCTCAGGAGAAGACCTACCACAATCAGCACTTCACCTGAGGAGAAGCCCTACCACAATCAGCACTTTACCTGGGAAGAAAACCAACCACACTCACGTTTCACCTGAGAAAAAACCCCACTGCAGAACTTCACATGCATTCAGTCACCATTAACCATTAGGGGGATAGTTACTGTTGCTGTGTGGCTATGCTTTTCTAATGCATGCCCACAATCATCTGGTAACTGTCCCTCCAGTTTTACCAGCAATATAACACATTTACTAATGCTAATATTTGTATTCTAAAGTATATATAATATGCCTTATTATGACATTTAGACAGTATAAATTTAGAAATGCATCACATTCAACACAGGGGTTCATGTAGATAAATTGAGCACATTTCCACACTGTTGGTTGGCTTATTTTCCACCACTATTTATTTTTGTCAATATCTTAGTGCATGGTGTTGCATGTAAATCTTTGTCACTAAGGCCATGTTCACACGGCTTATTTGGGCACGTATTTCAGCCCGAAATTCGCGGTGTACTGTGTGAATTACAGGCTGAAATCAGTCCCAGTCATTACGGTAATCCACAGTTCTCATAGAGAACTATGGATTACGTCTCCTCTCCCCGCTCGGCGACGTAGAATGGTAATGAATGTCTATGGGCCGGCAAGTTGCCGGCCCCCCGCTCCCGCCCCGCCCGTCCACACGGCGTAATTGTGGGGCGTAATTACGCCCCGCAATTAAGCCGTGTGAACATGGCCTTACAGTCAAACCACAGACCTTTGCTGCTAAACCACAAAGTAGGGGAGAAAAGCATGTACGTCAGTTTTTTGCCACAAGATGATGCAGAATTCTAGCACTTTTGGAAGAGGTAATCTTTAGCAACCAAAGACAATAGATTTAGTTTATCTGAACAATATATCTAATGTATAAAGTGACCTTAAAGAGAATCGCCATGCTTTAATAGCATTTTGTTTTGTTTCTTTATATATTTTGTGCTGATTCATTATTACATATTCATATGGATTGGAATACCTTTTTTTCTGATACAAGGGTCCCAATCATCTGTATGGTCAAGATGGGTGGGATCTGGGGCTCACTAACGTGCTACATACTACATCTATATTGACTCATTATTAGAATAGTATGAAGTAAGCTCCTTAGCCAGACTTTTATCCTATACGGTATATTCGCATGTTTATAGGATATTTTGAGCCCTGTGTCAGGAGAATGAAGCACTGACTGCTATAAAGATATTGTAGAAACAGTAATCAGCGCAGAATGCTAGACTACAAAAACAAAGTAAAAGGTGCAGATTCACTTTAGAACTTTTCAATGAAGATAGAATAGCTACAAGTCTACCATTAGGCTTCAGACTTGCGCAGGTAAACTCCCCATAGATACACTTTTCAGTATTTTTATCCCAAGAACTTGTTTAAATGACTGGGCAAGCACAGTATCTGTGATGTGCTGACTCTTCATTCTGTAGATCCCAGATGCAATACTAAATGAATTTGCCAGTGGATGCTCCATGCGTTTATTTCTATTCGAGTGACAGGATGATGATGGATAAGTCATTAGACAAGTGTCAGGAGGCCTATAGGTAGGCTCATGTCAAAAGAAACAATTCAATGAACAATACTTGGAAAGGTCAAATACAAGACTTGTAGAAAGCAATTCTATATAGCAACAAACACTCGACAAAGCAAATAAGATGGAAAAAGTAGGTGAGGTCTATAAAATGTGGCGGTAATATTATGGAAGTTGCCGGCCATTTTGTATATTGACAGGTTTTGTGCATCCAATATTTAATATGCACTAATAAGGTATAATGGCTTAGATTGCATATTCATTGTGAAGTCTATTCATAATGGAAACCATGGTGTTATGTTGGATTCATCTTACAACAGATCCTTATGGCACCTGGTGGACCCCATTGACTTGCAGAAGGATCCAATAGAGTACCATTATGGTTCCCATTGCTGTGTGCTTCCCTATTGGAAAGAAACTGTCAACAGAGCCTCCAAAAGCCAGTGTTGGATTGAAGATCCTTGGACCCATTAGAGAAAAAATATTATGGGGTCCACTTTATTTCTAGGGGCCCTTTCTTTATAGGTCATGTGCATATCTACTTTAAAATAATCATTGCACGTGCAGTGTTTATAAGGATATCTGAAGATTGGTTCTGAAGTTCAAAGAGGTTGTCTTCTGCTAGATCTTTGGATATTTAGGGTTACATTTTTGTATCTGAGGGTGGGCCCAACAGAGAATCCGCTGGTGGGCTGTATAACCTTGCCTACAGAAGAGAAAGCATAGTCTTATATATCTCCCCAACATCTGCAGTAATTTTTTTTACAACAGCTGACACTTGTTGCAGCATCTGGGACTGGGTGTAATTCCAATTCGTTAAAAGGGATTTTCTCACCAAGTAGAACTGAACCTGGCAAATTAAATAATAAACACTTTCACCATTCATCATTATTGGAAATTCTGAACCATTTTTGTTTTAGCTGCTCCCTTAGTGATCCATAGTGTACAGCTCATCTCCAGGGGATCCGACCAGACGAGAGCTCCTCAGTCTTGCCGCAGCGCATGCTCAGACATCACCTCTCAGGCAGCTAATGTCAGTCGAACCCTGCTTAGTAATCACACACACTCACTGCTGAGCGAGTGTTCAACCCTAGGTGCTGTCATTCTACTCCTGACCTCTGTACTAATTAGTAATTAGTCCAACAGTGCAGATAAATAGAAAAAAGAGACCTCAATCAGGTACGTGCATTGAGAGAACAAAAATCCACATGTTTGGTTCATGCAAGGATTTGATCCTAGGACTCATATGCTGAACGGAGGAAGTGCTAACTAACCAGCTCCATTGACGCTACTCATAGCTCTTGTATTTTAGTTTACGTCACATAAACAGACCTTTATTTTACTAGAGTGAGCACACTGTAGGGAAAGGCATGGTGATGTCAAGCTGCTGGGTCACATGCTATGCAGTTCAAACTAATTATGCACACCCCCTTTTAAACATACTGAAAGCTTAAAAGAGGGCAAGAGGACATGAAATGTTTTTGTGGTTAAACCCTTTTAACTACTTTGATGTTGTGGTGGTGGAGACAGCTTACTCTGTAACCATATCCCCCACTCTAATAATTCAATCACCAAGGGATTGCAGTGGCACTAAGGGCCCACTGAAGGCCCTCAGACCTCCTATCTTAGAACTCCCATTAAATCCTTCCAGGTTTCCCTAGTGGCAATAAAAAAAGAAGAAAAAAGGAAATTAAGTTTGTAAATATAAAAGGAAACCATACGTTAAAAGTTCAAAGCACTTCCTTTTCCATTTATCATGTATTAAAATAAACAGTAAAAAATAAACATAATTGGTATCGCCACATCCAAAATGTCTGAAGGATTAAAATATCATGTGATTTATCCCACACCGTGAACATGGGTATATTAAAAATAAAAAAAACTGCTAGAATTGCATTTTTTATGGTCACCTCATTTTTCAAACAAGGAAGTGCCAGTAAAACTACAGCTCGCCCCACAAGAAAGTCAACAGAAAAATAAAAATTTGTGGGTGTTGAAATATGGTGACGTAAAACAATTAAAAAAAATGTAAAAGTAGGAAAATAGAAAAGACTGCAAATTTGGTATGACTATAATAATACTGACCAGTTATCATGTCATTTTTACCGTACAGTGAACATCATGAATATGAAACCACCAAAAGATGTTGGAATTTCTTTTCTCTCTATTCTACCACATAATTTTTAAAACCTAAATAGTCTCAATATGTTTCATAGAACATTATATGTTGCCAATTAAATATGTCATTAGTCCCACAAAAAACAAGCGCTAATATAGCTATGATGAAGAAACATTTAAAAAAAAAAAAGACAGAGGGAAAACAAAAACATAAAAAAGGTTGTACCACAATATAGATTATATCCCACTGAATAAATATTGCCAAAATACCAAACTTTTTAAATATATACAGTAAACTTATCAAAAATGAACAATATTTATACAACGCTCCTACATACATAGCCTGGTGGAAGTAACTTATATCCTTTGTTGCTAATACTTCGGCCATGTGAGGCTTTTTCTCTTATCTGGACGAGCATGCCCAGTTGTTACCACTGAAAGCCTCCACACAGCTACTAACTGACACGGGGGCGTGGCTTAGAAGTTGATGGCGTGAAATGTAGTTCCGGTCAGTTGAGAAATAGTCGTGTAATCATGATATGGAAATTAATGAATTGTTCCATAAACGCTTGTGTCCTTGTATTGTCTGAGAGAATTTCAGACAGACTCCAACAAAGTGTAAATAATGGCTTCTATCTTGGTTTACCAAGGACAGCCAGGCTAGAGATAGTACAGAGGTTACTAGCTTTGTCAATAGTTTTGTTATTTTGGCATGCGCAATAGAACCACTGACCTTTAGATATTTCAGAATCACTACGTCATACATGCTAAATAGCGTTCACGAATATTTAGAATAATCAGCATAATTAGAGGTGTGATTTTAGTACTGACCAGTAAAGATGCTTATTAATGATTATTAATAAGGTGATTGTTATAGTACATGAATAATTATAAAAGGGGTGTTGCTAACAAAGATAAAACCAATAGAAATATATCTGTTTTGCATAGATTACTCAACGTTAATAAAACTGCTTGCCAAGCTTCCAATAAAGGAGAAAGGATACACCGACATTTTGGGGAATGTCTCTTGTTCTTTCGACAATGTATACATAATGTGCACATACTTTTGAGTTAATTTATAATTTGCACACTGCACAAACAAAGCTGAGGGATAGTTTAGATTCCCATATCAACTGGCGCCCAGCATGAGTTAATTGGATTTGGCTGCAAGGACACACGAAGTCCCGTCCACTAACCAGAAATGCTGATGAAATGGAGAATGGAGGAGCGGGATGTAGGACAAGGACATAAGGTGATGTGAGGGTTATTATTCTCTGACTTGTTTTGTGAATAAACTTGATGGTGGTACAACCTCTTTAAGAGGTTACACTTGTGGTATCTTGCACTGAAGCACACTTTGGGCCTTATAAATGAACAGCTGTTGCCCATAGCAACCAATTCGAGCTCATAGCAACCAATCAGATCTATTGGCAACAGCGACAGTCCTATTGCTAGAGAGTTTTCATACACAAGGCCCTTTGTGTTTGTTCACAAAACTTGGAGAATTCGATTGTACAAGCGTTTACCTGTCTGGTTCCATGCAAACCTTAGATTACACACAAGATCGAGATTAAAGGGGTTGTCTCACTACAAGGATTGCTTTTTACATTAAAGATCTTGCAAAAACAAGTCACTTTGCAATGTTTCCATTAACAGTGTCCTACCTATTCTGAGATAACCCCTCTTGTATGGGTTGCATCAGCCCCTCAGGTCGCTATAGCTACAGACCTATTCAATCTCTCCTGATAGGCTGCCAGCACTGGTTGCTATAGCTACAGACCTTGTGTCTTTCAACAGCTCTTCACTGCAGGCCAGTAGAAGCCAGTAAAGCCAGTAAACATGCTGTTTGATTCAAAAATGAAACCAAGCAAACAGGACTGAGGTAAGATGAATCAATGTAGTGAGACAACCCCTTTAAGTCATAAATCTGATGAGCACTCATTGATGACAGATGAGGAGAGTGGTTATCTCAAAGACAGTATTGCTACTAAGGAGGAACTGTCAACCTTGGAGGGGCAGAGTAGACTAGGTCCTTGAAAAGTACCACATAGGAACCACATGCGACTAATTGCAGCTAACAACCGGCGGTTTCAGCGCAGGCGAGCAGCGTCGCCCCCCTGCGATGTTTAACCCATCCGGCGCTGTGGCAAAGATGGCCGCAGCGTCTGAATGACTGAAGAGCGGTGCCGCGTACCGTTTTTCAGCCCAATCGGGACATCAGCGGTGAGATCGCTGAGTCCCGATGGGCTAACATGGCAGCGCAGAGCCTTGTGAAGGCTCTGATCTCTGCCATGTTCCTGTATGCCCCACTTCCGTCCGCAGACAGGAAGTGGGGAAACCGCCATCTTTGTACACCCTAATGCATTGCCTATGCAATGCATTAGGCTGTATTAACGATCGCGCCCCCTAGTGGTCAAACACCATAGAGGGACTAAATGATAAAGTAAAAAAAATAAATAAATAAAGTTTTAAAGTACAAAAAAAAGTATTAAAAGTTCAAATCACCCCCCTTTCACCATTTTACAAATAAAAACAATAAATAATAAAAAAGTTACACATATTTGGTATCGCCGCGTCCGAAAAAGTCTGATCTATAAAAATATAATATAATTTAATAAATAAATAAAGTAATCAAAAAAGTCGCATCTATTTCAAAGTGCTAGCATTAAAAAGTACACATTTGCCTGCAAAAAAATGCCGCCTCACTGACGTCCGTAGGTGTTAGTACAAAAAAGTTATTGGTCGCACAAAATGGCACCGCAGCACAAATTTCAGGAATAGAAAATGTTTGGAATTTTTTACGGTACCAAAACATGTTTGGTATTGCCGGATGCATAACAACCTGTGGAATACAGATAACACATCATTTTTACCAAAGAATAAACTCCATAAAAACAAACCTCCCGCAAACATGGCGCAAGTACTTTTTTTTCACATTTTGCCCCACTTAGAATTTTTTTGCTGTTCCCTAGTATATTCTATAGTAATATGAATAACACCACTAGAAAGTACAACTTGTCCCGCAAAATAAAAGCCCTCATATGTCTATGTAGCTGGAAAAATAAAAAAAGTTATGGCTTTCAGAAGGCAAAGAGCTTAAAAATTTAGAGCCATATTATTATGACCGTCCGTCAGGAAGGGGTTAACTTGTAGGTTTGTACTGGTTGAGGTGTAGCCCCATTAGGATCTTCTCCTCCCCATTCTCGATGTATGACACTGACACTGGAATAAAGAGGGGGTCTGACATTCAGAATCCTCAAATACTAACCAGAATTAACAATTACTACAAAAAGTGTCCACAAGAAGTAAGTACCAAGCAATCAAGTCCAATGTAATGCCACATTTCCCCTGTGATGGCGCTGCAGAATAATTGATCACTTGCTGCTGGGTTCCCCTGGCGATCACAGCAGATCACTAGGTTTTCCAGTAGGGTAACCTTTCTTAGGCTTTGATCATATCTTGTTTTGAGCCAATATTGGAGGTTTAAGTTCTGAGGATCTTTAGATATAGAAGACTGTTGCATATCCCACTCTATAGTCCTACAGTGGGTCATGACACCCAGGGGCTCATGGTATACATCTTTTTACTCTGTCCTTCTCTATAGAAAGTGTAGTAGACTAAGCTTTCCTATACAATGGAGAAAAGGTACGCCGACACATAAAGGACCAGTGTATGCTAAAAGGGCACCGTAATGTTGGGTGCATGGGAGATTATGGACATGTCAGGGTATACTTCCAACATATACTTTCTATGTGTATAGAAATGAGATGTGAGCACAGTCTTGACTGAGACTTTAGTATAATTGATGGCATCTATTACAAGTATCCAATGGATGAAAATATAGGAGATTTCCATTGATATATACCTCAAACAGTTAATGCAAGAGGCAGTGTGAAAAGTACTAAAATACTGACGCAGGGAGAAGACTTGGGCATAAATAGCTGAAAAATAAAGATATTCTGATATTCTACATGGGCTGGAGCAACAAGGAGAGGCTGCCATTTACATCCCAATGCATAATGAACTACAGCAATGCAGAATGTACAGTATAATGGATACAGCAGAATAGCACCATGGCTGCAGCAAGCAAATGCCATGCAAATATCAAAGAGGGGAGAGAGGACAGAGAACAGAACAAGCTGAGCTCAGAGCTATAAAGAGAGGAGTGATATCTAAGGCACAAGATACTGGCAGAGCAACCTCAAAGTATGTAGCAGAAGGAGAAGGAATGTGCCCCACTTTCTGCCTAGAGGAAAGAACACATAGGGAGATAAGGTTGTTGAGAAATACTTTATGTCTGACTCATATAGTCCGCCAGTCCAAGCAGGAACAAGACTAGGTATTCTGGTGACTTAGACATGCATGGTGTTACCCACCTCTCAATGAGAGATCCCTCTCCAACTTTAAAGCTCTAATGTGATAGTAAATTGCAACATACTATACTCATATATGGTAGTTCTATGGTACATAACATTCATCAAACTATAAATTAACCTCTTATCTATCTATCTGGATAAAGGCACTGCACCCTATCCCCCACCCTGGCACCCAGAACCAGAGATGATTGCACTGCCAGCCTCACCACCCAATCCAACAGTGGGTATATATCAATGTCCTAGCCTGTTACGCCATATCACCCTGTTATTAGGCAAGCATATTTTTAGAATGCTGTATACAGGCTTGGACTGGACAACAGGAGAACAAGGGAAACCCCTAATAGGCCACTGTCCATGGCAGGCTTGGTATTGTTCTTCAACTGTATGTGCATATACAGGTGCACAAACTGTACAGTTGATATTTATGGGTGAGATGAGCTTTTCTTTCATTTTTTTATTTCAGTTATGAGAAGTCTGACACTATTAACCATGGAGAAGGCTTCATCACTACTAACCTAAGTGGGGGAAGGGCATCCTATTTACCCAATGCAGGGACTAAGTTAACTACCCAATGGGAGGCCAAGCTACCTACCCAATGAGGAGACAAGCTACCCACACAACGGGCAGCCAAACTACTCAACCAATAAGGGGCCAAGCTACCCATTCAACGGGGACAAACTATCTACCCAATCAGGGGGTGTAAGCAATATGTACAATCATGTACAGTTGCTGTAGGGTGGGCCCCCATAATCGACTCCAATGGTGGGCCCTAGGTACCCCAGTCCAACACTATGTACATACCATTCAGTAATATGTCAATGTCAGTTTACCTTTGGTTAAATTTTTTTCTTTTAGCTATATATTCACATAATAAGTCAATATGAAGAAAAATAGGTCAATCTAATCTGACATTAAACAGTAAACGACAAAATATACTGCTGAAATTGCTTTTTTTATTAGTCTTTGTCTCACTTTGTTTCATTAGCGTAATGGCGAGGACTATGAGTAAATTATAAAATAGAAACAAGCATTATAAACATTTTGTCAGGGACACACACAGAGACACAGACAAGTGAGGCCCTGACACTGGCCCCAAGCCTCTGTCCCTGCCTTTTGGGGAACCCGAATGATTACCAGGTCGGCCCCAACCAGAAGACTGATGACTGCTCCGATCAAAGTGTAACACAGACGAAGACAAACAAACACGGACCAAACATGAGAAGTCAGGCAGGCCAAGTCAGTAACAAATGGCCAGTGCAGTACAAAAGCGTGAGACAAAAGAATAACCAGGCAAGAGTCAGAGAGCACAGAAAGTCAAATGAGAATACGGGTGAACTATAGGGAAAGGAAACCATATAGCAGGCAAAGAAGACAGGAAGCGGGACTATAAATAGTGAAGGGGAGGAAGAAGAGCAGAAGTGATAGGAAGAAGGAACTGTCAATCACCAAGAGAACCAGTTAACCCCAATAGTGCTGGAAGGTTTTTAGCCACGGGCGTTGGCCAGAAATCAATTAGACATACAAGGTTTGCAACCAGAATTCACACTAGGAGAAAATGTAATGGTCGAAGCCCTAGTTAAGGTCGCAGTGGCCGTGGCCGGTGACCAGAACCCAATGCGGAGGGTCTGCCTGGCGCGAACGTGACACATTTACATAAGAATTTCAGTCCCAGTAATAGAATCAATCCAGATTATATTTTTTTTCATAAACCGCTAAAAATTAGACTCTAACTGCATCGAAGGACGCAATACAAAGACAAACGGGTTTCCATACAGAGAAATATGTTAAAATGCACTACACTCTTCAACCTTCTGAATCTTGACTCATAAGGAAAAGCTGCAGTCTACAAGAATGCATGAAGTTGCATACAACTCAACATAATCAGTTTAGTCTTATAGAGGGAAAGAGAATCATAAACTGCAATGGGTACAGTCAGGGCATAGGAACCTCTATGGGTACAGTCAGTTAACAGGAACTTCTATGAGTACAGTCATTCCACAGGACCCTCTAAGAGTAGTCATGCCACAGGCAACATTCTTAGTGCAATCACCACAAGGTTGCACATAGTTTCATATAGTGGACCCTTTGAAACCTATTGGCTGTACACTGGTACTTCTTTATACCCTCTGTACGAGAAATTAAATGCACAATGCCAAGATTTTTTTCTAGTTTTTGACATTTTACAGATTAGTACCCCTGGAATTCAACATATGGGCTAGTGCATGACCTCCTCCATATTTCCTCACTAATGGTATGGCTACTGTGTAGTATAATAAGAGCAGAATTTGTAATGCAAGCCCTTGTGATACAAGCCACTGTAGATAGAGCTTGGGAGCGTATTACGTCTGGAGAGCCAAATGAACACGTGACAAATGATACCCCTGCTGTTGACACTGTGTAAGTGGTGACAGAGTCTCATTATCAAACCGGGACTGGCATTCTGCCCTACTAAGCAGATTCCCAGTGGGCCTCCAGTACCGGGCCATATTGGCCAAGGTTACACCAGTAATCTGGGGCATGTCAACTGTGTCTACACCCTCAAGATGTGTATACAGTTGAAAACTATAGTGGAGCACAGAGCTTCTGGTTATCTGTGTTGTCAAATTGTCTTGTAGGCTGCAGGCTTGTTTACATTTATGGCTTATGAGACACCAGCGGGAACATGTATGATCACTGTCTAGGTCTAAGACTTTATTGTCCATAGCAACCAATTAGATCCCCACTTTAATTATTTCCAAATGGGAGCCCTTATTGGTTGCTATGGGCAATAAAGAAAGTCTTAGTAGGACACTAGGGAGACATGATGCTTTGCATTGACATGAGGTCCCTGGTTGTTTGCTCAGAAGGACTTCTGACGGCCTGACTCATAGGCAGTGCAAATGATGCATTATTCGCAGTCTGCTTGGCCATACCGCAGTGATAATAACGCTTCCCTTAGTGTACACCCTGTTTGTGCTGTCTTCAGTTTAATTTATACTGGAGGTCTATTAGAGGACAGTACTGACCAGAGGAAGCCCCTAGAAGAAGTTGAGGGAAATGGGTTAGGTATGTATATTTCAAGTCAAGAAGGGGAACACAGAGAGGCATAAAGAATCACTTCTAGAAATGGGATAGCTTTAAAATACAAAATCAACAACTGCAGCCACAAGATTTACTTTCTGATGAAATGTTGCCAAATGTAATTAAACATTTCTTTATAGCTGTTAATCCCTATTGTTTCCAGCTGATATAAAATTATGAGAGAGAGATTTATGAAAAAGTTAGCAATTAGAAACCTTTCATGAGTTCACCTTCTGAAAAAATTCACATGGAAGCAAGGGGGCACATGTTTGTGGTAGTGAGAGTATGTTTCCATATGTTCAGCCATCTTGTAATTTTTCTGTCCAGTATGGTTGTAAAATGCAAAAAAAAAAAAGCTGATTCCATTGTTTATGTGGCATCGTTTTTGGCAACTGGTGAATCCATTGTTTCATAAGACCAGCCCAGGAGCCAGATCAAACATTATTGACTACAGCAATTTTAGATCTGGCTCCTTGATCCATGCATGCTCCACTAAAGTCTATGGAACACTAGAGATAAAGCCAGGTACACCGCATTCGGTTGCAGATATCTGGCTTTGCACGTGGTGACCTTCTGCTGAATAATGGAATAATACAGAAGGATGTAGACCAAGTTCTGTGTACTCTTCCCACATCCCCCATTGTCTACTTTGTCCTTAAATAGTGACTAATCTTGCAAAAATCCCTGCAAAAATCAATAGTTTTTTGTTACTACAAAACATGCCTCTTTCTCCATTTATCAGGCTCATTTCTTCCACCTATTTCCTTCCAAACTCATCATTTACTTGGAAATTAAACTGCTAAAATCCATCTTCAGATGGATCCGCTTACTAAAGAACCAGGTTACATATGTCCATAGAAGTCTATAGATAGGAGAGGGTGGAAGTAACTGGCAAAGATAAGAAACAGAATTTGTTGAAACCATCAGAAAGGATCATAGTGTAACCTAATACTGGATTCACAGCTTACATTACTCATTACTGCTCTATTACGTTATTCATACTGCTGCTGCTGCTTCTCAGGGTATGCTATAGAATTATAGGGAGCAAGATCTCCTGTTTTGAGTGTATGTATTATATGGGAAACATCATGGTGAAACTGAGGATAGAGGCTTAGAATGGTTCCTCTGACAAAAGTGTGAATAAGTATGAGCAGTAATACCAGGCAAAAACTATGAATTCAACTTATGCTTATGACTTTCCCCAATTGTACTAGACCGCAGTCAAAGCCTGTGGTCACTAGAATGGTGGAGCTAGAAAACAGCATTTGGCTTTGCACATCCAAAAACTTTTTTTGAAAAAAATGAGCATAAGTGCACACTGGTGTAGCAGCAATATACATACACATTCCAATATCAGTAGCACACTATCAACTAAGTGCCTTTTTGATAGTTTTTTTGAGTTGATAATGTGCTACTGATATTGGAATGTGTATGTATATTGCTGCCACACCAGTGTGCACCTATGCTCATATTTTTCAAAAACGTTTTTGGATGTGCAAAGCCAAATATTGTTTTCTAGCTTGTGTATGGAGAAGTGGCTGCCTCCTCGTTGTTTTTTTGCACTCCACCCTCATTCACAGGTTTTTAAATCAAAGCAGTGTACCTAGTAGCTGGAGCCTTCACTCCCTGAAGTATGGAGGTCTGAACAGGCTCTAAAGAGAGGTAACGTTAGTGTAGGAACCCACCTGCATTTGAGGTCCCCTTGAAGATTGGGAGGTGGGCTAAAGCAGTTGTGATAAAAAATGTGAACTAAGAACCTCAATTTTTTTTTTTATCCTAAATAGCAGAAATGCTTTTTCAAAAATTCCTATGTGCCTTTTGATATTTTTTTTTAGTTGATAGTGTGCTACTGATATGGGAATGTGTAGAATGGTGGAGCAACACTGTCATTAATATCTTGGAAGTCAGCATAGGAAATAAAACTTCAACTACCAAGAACTGTGCTGAAGGGAGCTAAAATCTAAATTACAGTACCTGCTAAAGGTTAGGGTTGCTTGAATAGGTCCCCATTCGGGTCAATACTGGTTTGATGAATTGTGAAACCTGATATTTTTTCTTCCTAGTGTTTAGTCCCTCCTGACTCATGGTGTAATTCAATTTTCTGTCCACCGTCACCTTGTCACACCAGGCACGACTTCACTTCCAGCTGACATTACTAACAATAGTGGCGGCAACTGGAAGTAATGCTGCGCCTGGAACAGAAGTTAGGCCGCCCCGAGAGCGATAAGAGACCAGGGGTGTCAGAAAGCAGTAAATTAATTCCTAAAGACAGTGAAACATTCTTACCCTAATCCTATACTCAGGTTAGAGTTAGAATTTTTTTTGGGGAGTTTTGGATAATAACCGAAATTCAAAGCGCAACACTACGATTATATAACTTTTACATATGTGGTAGTTTTCACAAGAAGACATGCAGTTGAAACCATAAGTTTAGATACACAATATAAAAAGCCCCATCTGCAGGTTTTTCTCCCTATCTGGTATTAAATCAGAATAAACCTTCCCCGTTTTAGGTCAATTAGAAACCAAAATTATTTATATTTGCCAAATGCCAGAATAATGAGAGAGAATTTTTAAGGCATTTTTATTACTTTCTGCAAAGTCAAAAGTTTACATACACTAAGATTACTATGCCTTTAAACAATTTGGAACAGCCTAGATGATGATGTCATGTCTTTGGAAGCTACTGATAGGTTTATTGGCAACGTTTTAGTTAATTGGAGACACATCTTTGGATGTTTTTTTAAAGCACACCAGAAACACACTGCTTCTGTGTGTAACATCATGAGAAAGTCTAAAGAAATCAACCAAGATATCAGGAAGAGAATTGTGGACTTGCACAAGTCTGGATCATTCTTGGGTGCAATTTCCAGATACCTGAAAGTGCATCGTTCATATGTACTAACAATTATACGCAAGTACAAACAAGTACCACTCAGTAAAGGGGACGTGTTCTGAGTCTCAAAAATGAACATGCTTTGGTCAGACATGTGCATATCAACCCAAGAACAAAAGCAAAAACCTTGTGAAGATGCTGGTGGAAGCTGGTAAGATCGTGTCATTATATTGAATGTATCAACATGGACTGAAAGGCCACTCTGCCAGGAAGAAGTCATTACTCCGAAAGAAACATATAAAAGCCAGATTAACGTTTGCAAATGCACACCGGAACAAAGACCTACATTTCTGGAGGCATTTTCCGTGGTCAGACAAAACTAAAATTGAACTGTTTGGCCATAATGACCATCTTTATGTTTGGAGGAAAAAGGGAGAAGCTTGGAAGCCTAAGAACACCATCCCAACTGTGAAAGATGGGGGTAGCAGCATCATGATTTGGGGTTGTTTTGCTGCAGGAAGCACTGGTGCACTTCAATCCTATTGAAAATTTATGGGCAAAGCTGAGAAGGTGAGTGCGAGCAAGGTGACCTACAAACATGGCTCAGTTACACCAGTTCTGTCAGGAGGGATGGGCCAAAATGCCTACCAACTATTGTAAGAGGCTTGTGGAAGGATATCCAAAACGTTTGGCCTAAGTCATATGGTTTAAGGGCAATGCTACCAAATACTAATGAAATGTATGTAAACTTTTGACTTTGCAGAAAGTAATAAAAATGCCTTAAAATTATCTCTCTCATTATTCTGGCATTTGGCAAATATAAATAATTTTGGTTCCAAATTGACCTAAAACGAGGAAGGTTTATTCTGATTGAATGTCAGATAGAGAGAAAAACATGCAGATGTGTCTTTTTATATAGTGAATGGAAACTTCTGGTTTCAACTGTACACTTTGCAATTAATTTTGTTATTCAAAAATAAAATAAATGACAACATATTGAAGCCGTGTTGCTTTACATCAGTATATAACACATAGAAGCAATATTCTTTCATCACTATTTAATAGACATTTGCAAAAAATCAACATTGAACCAGATGATGGAGTTCACTTTATGGACTGCCGAAGTATGTAGTTGCGAATAATGAATTTTATGCTATACTTTATGTGCATGCAAATGAGCTGTTTTATGATGTTGTTAATCCAATTAATGCCCCTCATTACCAACCCTATTGTCCTTGGTCAATGGTAATATTGATTGGCATAAGTCCATGTAACAGGAGGGGGTTGTGCTGCCCCGCATGTACAGAACATATTTCCTGCATTGTAAATACATAATAGTCGCTTGCCATGCCATTATAAACTGGATGTTGATTAATGGTTCAGATGAAGAGAGACTTAACATGGCCATGTTTTTGCTGACAAAGCATCCTTGCCCTATCAATCGGCACGGACTAATTACATTGTGTAATTGCAGATGATTTTAAGCAATGAATCATTATGTAGACTGCCCTTTGGATAGAAATTATGTAGACTGTTCTTTGTTGTAAGATCTGTGAATGAAAAATGTTCATTAAAGGATGACTATAATATTAGTCTATATATATATAGCACCAGCATAATCTGCAGATCTTTACATTTAGGGAAATAGAAAACAAGGAAAATAATATTTAAAGTAATCAAAACGAAAAAAAAACAAGCAATGATAAAAAATTGTGTAAGGAGAACTGACACATTAGGGACAAGGTGCTAAGACTCCATTCACATCATGTTTTTCTTCCCCATTATTATACCGCGACAAATATATCCTGACGGATATCACGACGGAACTGTGAGACGCCATAGAGATCTATAGAGCAAATTAGATTGCAGCAAATCAGGAGACTATCATGATGAGTCCCTGGAAAGAAGAAAGGACTGGCTGCGAGTATATAAGGGCCTGACATATCAGGGAGTGATTTAAGTTGTTAGTTCCTGTTATTTATAGAAGATTCTGTTAAGAAGTGTTCCAGCAAAAAGGGTCATCAGCACACTAGCCAGCAGTGGAGCAGGAGCAGGCAAAGGCTTAGCATATCCAGCCTGAGTGGAAGAGAGACTATTCACATAATTACAGAGATCAAAAGATGAGATAGAGAGAGAAAAAAACAGATTGAAGAGTGAAGTAAGAGGGGAGACCATTAGCAAAAAGAAAGTTAGAGACCCAGATATGGCATTCCTAGGTTTGCTGAGGGTCCTAGGCTTTACCGCTGACCTGGAGTGGAAAAATTGTTTCATGAAAATCCCCCTCAAAAGACAAGGGGCCATTCCCTTCGGCTAGAGAGAAAAGGATTCAATTTCCAGAGAAGGAAAACATTCTTCACTGTAAGAACTGTAAATCTGTGGAATAGCCGCCTGAGGAGCAGGTCACAGCAGGAACAGTTGGGAGTTTCAAGAAAGGCTTAGATACCTTCCTGGAACTAAAGAATATTAATGCATACGTAGCCATGTAAAAATCTGGATCCTGGCTGGTGGAGGCTCTGGGGTCACAAATATGGTCTCCACTAGAGCAGATTGGTTCTTGCCTTGTGGGATTCAGGGCATTAACCAGAGGTGAGGCTGGGCTTAAAGTCCTTGTCTCTCTCCCTCAACCACATTTTCCCCACCCTTGGTTGAACTTGATGGACACGTGTCTTTTTTCAACCGTACTAACTATGTAACTATATAACTGAGAGTAATCAGTAGTCCTGCTTGCCTGCATGAGTGTTATAGAAACATAGAAGTGCATAAAAGAAGTGCACCCAGAGAGAGAGCTGTCTCCCTAATACAGAGATCCTGTCTAGAGAACTGACTGAACTTTTTATTAAAGTGTATGTAATTCAAGATCTGAAAAATTAGTGCTATAAGTAAAACTTGCCAAAGATTCCAAGCTACTTTGTCTCTGTGTTCCTTCCGCACTACTGATACCAGCACACCCACCGGTAGGCCCACAACACTATCACATTGTACACCTGCAGCCTTAGTACATCTCCTCCATTAACTTACACAATAAACAAAAAAGTATAATCTCTATGGCCTCACCGCAGTATACATTGAGGTACATTTTTCACAGTATCCCAACGCATACCCTGATTAATAGCCATAAATGTGATGTGAACGAGGTCTTATTTGGTCCAAGACACAAATGGGTAAGTAAATACAGCTGCATGTACCCATCGCCAGCCAGTATCTGAGCCAACACAGATGTAATGTGCTATTGACTTAAACCCAATTCATATTACGTTTTCGGTAAACCACATCTATGTTTCCGGCCCATAGAGTGCAGACGAACTGGAAATAGAGCAAACATGGTTCAAAAGAGACTACATTTGAACTATAAATCTCTATGACTCTACTACAGTATGCTTAATTATACCATTTTCAAAGTACTCCTTCAGATGTCAGCCATGAAGGCTGATATGTGATGTAAATGGGACTTTATAAGACATGTCTGGTCGTGTATGGGTCATGGACACTTGTTATGTAACATACAGTAGTGCTCAAAAGTTTACATACCCCGGCAGAATTTTTGCTTTCTTTTCCTTTTTTTTAGAGAATATAAATAATAACACAAAAACTTTTTTTCCACTCATGGTTCGTGGTTGGGTGAAGCTATTTATTGTCAAACTATTGTGTTTTCTCTTTCTAAATCATAATGACAACCAAAAACATCCAAATGACCCTGATCAAAAGTCTACATACCCCAGTTCTTAATATCATGTATTGCCCCCTAACATCAATGACAGCTTGAAGTCTTCTGTGGGTTTTTCTTTGCATCCCAAAAATTTTCCTGGCAGTTGTGGTGGAAATTTTTGTAGATTTACCTGACCGTGGTTTGGTTTTTACACAGCCACTGATTTTCCATTTGTTGATCACAGTTTGAACACTGCAGACCGACATTCTCAATTACTTGTATATCTTTTTGTATCAATTTCCTGTTTTATAAAGTTCAAATACCTTTTCCCGTAGGTCCGTTGACAATTCTTTTGATTTCCCCATGACTCACAATCCAGCAAACGACGTTTCTGGATGAAAGATGCAAGAGTGTCTGGATCCCAGAAACTCACTCAGCTTTTATGCACACACACACTGATTACAAGCGAACAGGTCACAGGTGAGGATGTTACTGTACCTTTAATAACCATTCAAAACCCATTTGTGTCAACTTCTGTGCATGTTATCAGGCCTAAATCACCAGGGTGATTTAGGTATTCATGGTCATTTGAATGTTTTTGGTTGTCATTAGGATTTAAAAAGAGAAAAACAGTATTTTGACAATAAATGGCCTCACCCAACCACTAACCATGAGAGGAAAAAAAGTTTTTGTATTATCATTCATATTCTCTGAAAAATGCCAAGAAAGCAAAAATTCTGCCAGGGTGGGGAAACTTTTGACACAACGATGGTCCTTAAGAATTTTAATCAGTCAAATGGTGTGCGGGGGGTGATTTTCCCCGGGGAAAGGGGGCAGCATGGGAGAAGTCCTGCAGATGTGGGATTTAAAAGGAAAGTAAAAGGGCCGTGCCAAACTTTTAGCATGAGTGGGGGAGTAGAAGGGGGAGATAGGCTAATAAAGTTTAGCTTGGGGGGGCTTTTTAGATTTGGGAAAGATTCATAAATAATTTTACAAAAAATTTGCAACCATGAAAGCGAGGCAGGACAGGGAAGAGATCCCTGCTTTTAGAATGAGTTACAGTAGTTTTCAAAATATCAGGGGCCCGGATACAGTTTTAGCATGTCAGGGTGAAAAGGCGATATAAAAAAGGGGAAAAAGACAAGAATTTAAATGAATGGAATTTAAAAAAAGACTCAACAAGTTATTGGGGGTACAGATAGATTTAGGGAAGGAAATGATGGAGGGGGAACCCGGGGGGGGTTGCAGGTCCTAAAACACCAGGGCACGGGCCCTTTATTAGCGCGGGTGCACTGTAAAAACACCCCCTGCCCCCGCGTAGGGGTTTGCCCCAAAATGAATCACGGGGCGTCGCTAGGCGTTTTTTCGGGGCTCGGGGCCCCCCAATAAAACCCCTCCCCCCCCGATCTCCCCGGGTCCACCTCTGCGCTGGGCCTAGCAAACCACTGCTCTTCACTGCATTCGTCCGCTGGGCGCCACACAGCTGAGGGCTTCTGCGGGCAGAGAAAGGGGCGCCCCTGCCCCGCAGACAGGTCCCGGGCCCGCAGTTCTAAACCGCGAGGGTGCCGGGGGCCCCACAGCCTGAGGACCCCCGCGGCCCCCGTCCCTAGCCCCCGGGAGCGTCGCATTTACATCATTCATCGCGACGCTGCCTTCCTCGGGGGCCCCGCCGTCACAGGCCGTGCGCCCCAGAGCTCCGGGGAGCGCGGGGTGAAGAGAAGGGCGCGCTCGCCGGGGGGGGAAGGAGTATTTAAAGTTGTTATTTTTTATAGCGTTTAAACCCGCCTCATCCCCTTAACGCCTGTGCCCCAAAAATGCCTACCCGTGGCCCCCATTTCCCGCCTATGCCCCATAACCTCTTGTGCCCCCATATCCCCCTTTGGGCCCCCATACCCTGTCTGTGCCCCCATATACTGCCCCTATAATGCCTGCCTGTGGCCCCCATATGCTGCCGTGCCCCTTTTAACCTGCCTGGCCCCCATATGCTGCCCGTGCCCTTTTATACCTCCTGTGGCCCCCATATACTGCCTTGACCCCCCCCATTCTCCGGGGGCCCCAAACTGCCTGTGCCCCCATATCCCTGCCTTTGGCCCCCATATATGCCCGGCCCCTATAAACCTGCCTGTGCCCCCATATACGCCCGTCCCCCATATACCTTTCCCGGCCCCCATATACTGCCCATTGCCCCCAATACTCCCATGCCCTTATATACCTGCTTGTGGCCCCCGTATACTGCCTCAGGCCCCCATATCGCCTCAAGACCCAATCCTCCTTGCCCCCAAAACGCCTTGCCCCCCATATACTGCCTTTGGCCCCAAAACCTCCTGGGCCCCTATATACGCCCCATGCCCCCATATCCCTGTGCCCATAACTGCCTCAATGACCCCCATATAAAACCCGCCTTGCCCCCTAACGCTGTGCCCCCCCATACCTGCCTGTCCCCCCCTATACCGGCCCCGTTGGGCCCCATATACTCCCCATGCCCCTAAATACCTCCTCATGTCTTATATAAACCTCCTCATGCCCTATAACTCCTCATGCCCCTAAATTCTGCCCATCCCCATATACCCCTGTGGCCCCCCTAAACCTGCCCTTTGGCCCCCTATACCTGCCTGTGGCCCCATTACCCCCTGTGGCCCCCAATACTGCCCGGGTCCCAAAAACTCCTGTGCCCCATATACCCCTTCCCCCTATACCTGCCTTGGCCCCCAAAACCCCTTGGCCCCCTATACCTGCCGTGGCCCCAAAACCTCCCCTTGGCCCCAATACCGCCTTGGCCCCCCTAACGCTTCAGGGCCCCTATATAACCCAACTGAGGACTGCAAAATAAAAAAAAGGGGTTTTTGGAAATGTGAGGATTCTAAGATATTTGTCCAAATCCTCAGGGACAGATTGGCCGGGGCAATCACATGAAGGGGTAACCGATGGGGAAAGAAAAGGGAAATTAAAAACGCTGATCAGAAAAGACTTCTCCGGTGATTACTAAATGTAACTGCAGGGGAATCACTTAATTCCCGGGAGACACATACAACTAGAACTACCACTTTTGGCCCCCTTTTGGGGTGGGATTTTAATCAACCCTTTGTACACGGGAGTCACATGTGGGGTCGTGTTCGGCAGGTCGGCAGTTATTTGAGCCTTTAATAGTAATAGTTTTGGGTTTGGGTTTTTTAGAGGGGTTTTTTAACAATCACTTGTCTGGTAAATTTGCCCAGTATCGGTGGATTATTTTGGGGACTGTTTTGGGGAATTTTTAAAATGAAGGTAAATTCTGAAAAATAAATTTGTATGGTGATTTTTACTGTAAATACTGCTAGAAAAGGACGGTCTTGGGGGTGGCAAAAATTGTGCAGGAACAAAGGTTTTTCTCTGTAAAAAAACTCCGCATTCACAGAGGCCGAAAAAAACAAAAGGCCCGACCCCCATGTTTTAGGACCCTAGCAACGCCCCCCGGAAACACCCTTTAAATTTTCAGGAACATCGAAATGCGACTCTTAAATTTAAAACCCCCCCACAGCAGACTCTGCTCCTACCTTTCCCTTCTGCTGGGGCTCCAGCGGGGCACCCCCTCCTTCTTGCCCAAAGCCCACAGCAGCACCCAACTTCGCTGCATACAGAGTATAGGGGAACACCCCCCCTTTAATCCCGAATGTTTTAGAAAAAAAAAGGATCTTTAGAGCCGAAAAAAGGTATATGTGGGGGATGTATTGTAACCCCTTACGACAGCTGTTTCCATTTTTTCATCTCTCCTTTCAAAAGCTTTTTATTTTTAAATTGTGGGCGCAAAGTGTATAAAAAAAAACCCGTACGTTTTTTTTTTTTTTTACAGCACTAACGTGGGCATAAATCGGTTTGGGCTTGTTCACATGACGTTTTTTGGGTCAGTATTGTATCTTTCTTTTTTAGAGGGGAAAAGAACTCTCTCCTCCCTTTTTTCCTCTCCTTTCTGCCCCCTCCTCTCTTTCTTCTCCCTCTCTCTTTCTTCTCTCTCTCATATTTTCCCTCTTTCTGCTCTTCCCTTTTTGTCTTCCCCCTTTCGTCTCTCTCTCGTCCCCTCTCTTCTGTTTTCCTCCTCTTTCTGTCTGCTCGCTTTCTGTCCTCTCTCTCCTTTCCTCCTCTCTTTCTCTCCTTTTCTGCATCTCCTCTCTTCTGTTTTCTTTCTTTTTGTCCTCTTTTTTGTCGTCTTTCTCTCTCTTCTTTCTGCCTCTCTCTCTCTTTTTTGTTTTTTCTCTCCTCTTCTCTTTCTTTTCTCTCTCTGCGCTCTCTCTTTCTGTCCTCTCTCTCGCTCTTCTTTCTGTCTCTCTTCTCCTCCCTCTTCTGCCCTCCTTGTCTCTCCCTTCCTCTCTTTCTGTCCCCTCTCGTCTCCTCTCTTTTTGTCTCTCTCCTCTCTTTTTTTCTTCTCTCTCTTTCTGTCTCTCTCCATTTAAAAAGGATCGAAAAGTCATCAGGAGAGCCTCAAAAGCCATCGCTGACTCCCTAGAACAGCGATGGCCCTTTTGCCATTGAACTCAATGTTTAACACACGACAATTGTTAGAAAACCGTTTTGCGGGGTCCGAAAAAAAGATCACAAAAACATCTGTGAACAAGCCCTTAAAAAAAAATAGTAAATTGGCATCACTGTAAGGGGTATTCAATAATATTCTTTTTCCCCCTCTTGAAAACGTATCCGGAAAGCGGGTCCAAAACGCAAAAAAATCAAAAAGCATACAGTACAGATGATTTTTTGCACATAAAACACAGGGTTTTGGGTTTGTAATGTTACCACAGGGACAGTATTACCAAAGTAACACCGGTGAACATTATACACGGGTTTTAAATTCCCGTGGAAACATATACACACACTGCACTTTTTTGCACAATAATAATACACGGAGTAATGTGTGTGTATAGTTACAAAACAAGGCAAAATACACAAATGACGCACAGGTGAACATTTTAAAAGGTAAATACGTCCTTTTGGGGTAACAATACACACCCCACCTTGTAATTTTTATAGTCACAAACAAGTGTGTGAGTGTGTGTATAGTTTTCACACGGGACAGAAAAAAACACATGATAAAAATTCACATGTGTTTTTCATTTTTGTAAAAACGTCCCTGTGTAACATACACCACACTACACCTTGGGGAATATACACTCACGGCCCCTTTATAGGTACACCTGTCCCAAATGCTCGTTAACACTTAATTTTTTGATCATCCCCAATCAAAAGGGCGGAAACTAAATGCTTTGGGCCATGTAAAAACAGGTCAAGAAAAATCTCCCCATTTCAAAACCGAGCATCAGTATGGGGAAAAAAAGGGGGAATTTGATCCCTTTTGAACTTGGCATGGTTTTTGGGTGCCAAAAGGGGCGGCCCTGAGAATTTAAAATAACTGCTGACCCTCCTGGGATTTTAAACCCCCATAACCAATCCCCTGGGGTTTACAGAAATGGCCCCCAAAAAAGGGAAAAAAGGGCCCAGTATCAACCCAAATTTGGGGGCGGAAATCCCAATTTTAAAGCAGATTTTAAAAAGGGAGAAGGGGCAGACGGGTTTCGAGCTGAAAAAAAAAGGAAAACATTAACTCAAATAGCCACCCCTTCCCCAACCAAGGTGGGCAGAAGGGGAAACTCAAAACCCGCGCATACGGCAAACCCTTTAAGGAAAAAACCCAAAAAGCAGCAGAAACCACCCCGGGGTGCCACTCCTTTCAGCTAAAACAGGAAACTGAGGCCCCCTTTTTTTCCCCAACTCATGGGAAAAATTTGGAAACAGGAAAGAAGAAGGAAAAAAAGGGTTGCCTGGGCCCGATGTTTCCTCGTTTTTCTGCGCGAAAACAGGGTTTGGGGTTTCCAGAATTTGGCGTCAAAAAACATAAAAACATGGACCCCAACCCCTTTTTTTAATAAACGGTTAGGGCGGGTGGGGGGTTTTGTCATGGGGGGGGAATATTTTTTTTGGCACTTTTTGGGGCCCCCCTTTGGGAACCAATTGAGCATGGGTTGCAAACCCTGTAATCTATGCCACGAAGAATTGGGGGCCAGTTCTGGGGGGCCCAAAAGGGGCCCAAAACCCTTACAAGCAGGGTTTAAACCTAATAAAGTGGCCGGTTTTTTTAAATATATATATATATTAAATATAAAATATTTTAATAAAATATAAAAAAATAAGGGTTTTTTGCACAAATTAATAAAACAGGTGAGTGTGTGGGAAATTTTCCCACCCGGGGAAGTATAAAAACCAAATGAAACCCCAAAACTGGGAACATTATACATGTTAAATTCTGTCCCTGTGGAAACAAATACACACACTTCACTTGTTTTTGCCACATATAAAAATACTCCGGTGAAATGGGGGGGGTAAAAACCAGTTACCCCAAAAGGGAACAGTATTTTACCAAAAAAAAACCTGGATGAAAATTATACCATTTTAAAAAAACTGCCCCGGGTAGTATAAAACAACATACTGAAACCTCTGACCCCGGTACAGTAAAACGTAAAAACCCCTTTTTGAAGTGGGGGCATAGCACAGTCCCCCCCCCCC
Organism: Phyllomedusa bahiana; assembly: GCA_025379985.1. Classification (NCBI taxonomy): domain Eukaryota; kingdom Metazoa; phylum Chordata; class Amphibia; order Anura; family Hylidae; genus Phyllomedusa; species Phyllomedusa bahiana. The sequence continues at coordinate 92,809 of JAODAL010012311.1, forward strand.
CCCTAGCCTCAGGGCACGGTGAAAAACCCTGCGGCCCCCCAAACTTTTTGGGAAACTACAAACCCCAAACATGCTTTATATAATCTATAACGTTAGGCATGGGGGAGTTGTAGTTTCCCAACACTGGAGAGCCGCATTTTTGACCCCCTTTGCCTCGGGGCCCATACCCCTGCGGGTTTTTTACTTGTGCCCCGGGGGTGCTTTTGGGGCTTTCGGGTTTAAAAAAGGTGAAAAAATCTGCTGCAGGACCCCCGGCAGGAAGCAGGAATCCCTGCTGTGCTGTAAGTGCTGGAGCGGGGGGGGGGGGGGGGTTTGGGCAGGGGGGGGCTCAAAATAAGGGGAAAAGCGGGCTTGGGGGTTCTCCCTTTCTTTTCCCCGCGCGATTTGGGGGAAAACTCCGGGGGGGGGCGGGGCTTCCTTTTCTTTCACTGTGAACTGACCCCGGGAGCCCAAATTTATTTTGGGGGGAAACAGGGGGGTTTTTTATCCGGGGGTGGACCCAGTTAAAAAATTTCCTTTTGCGGCCGCCCCCTGAAGGGAACAGAAGGAGCTCAGTGTTAAACTATTTTAGACTAGTTTATTTGAATACAAAAAATAAAAAAACCCCGTTGGTGGTTAAAAAAAAAAAAACCCCTTTTAATTTTAAGGGGGAACGGTTTGGAAAAACAACTAAAAGGGGTAAAAATTTTTGCCCTGTACAAAATTTATTTGGGGGAACTAATTTTTAAACAATTTTTCCTTTGTATGACAATACTGTTAATTTTTTAAAGGAATTTAAAACAAAAAATTTGAATGGGGGGCGGGTCAAAGCCCAAACCCTCAAATTTCCGCTCTCACTGGTTTTTGGGGGTTGCAAGGGAAATTTTTAAAGCAAAATTCTTTTTTCTTTGCATCCCGTTTGATTTAAAGCCAAACCCCAACAGTAGAGGCAATTAATCCCAAGGGCTCACTCTTAAAAGGGAATTTTTCCGCTTCATCAGTTTGTGTGGTTTTCCCTTTTACTTTCAGGTTTTTTTTTCCAGTTCCCAAAAAACCAGGGGGCGACTTTCCTTTTCCCCCCCCCTTTCCCCGCAGGGTGTTTCTTTAAATGAAGGGGGTGAAAAACCCAACCCCACCCCCCCACTGTTTATCCGCAAAATCCTGAGTCAGTGTGTTTTGTTTGAGTTCCCGTGGGGAGGGGAAAGGCACATCCCCCTTCTTCCCCTCCCCACTCCCTCGTCCACATTTCACTGTGTGATTTTTTTTCCCCCCCAAAAGCAGTCTTTTTTTTTGTAAGAGCTGTTTTTTTACATAGCAAAAACCCCCTAGCATTCATTCCTAGAAAAGTCTTCTTTTGAACTCCAGACAAATGATCTTTTCCCCCTCTCACAGTTTTAATCCATTCCTTCTAAACTCCCTCCAAGGGGCCAAAACTTTCCCCCCTTCTATGTTTTTCCCACCCTTAGGCAAGGGGAGTACAATTCTGCCCGTTTTTTGGGTTGGGAAAAAACACTGCAGGGTTACTGTGCAAATTTTTTGTGGCTGTGCAGAGGGAAAAAATGGGCAGCCCCCCCATTCTGGGGTGAGAGAGGCGGAATTCGTGCTCACCCCCAAAAGGGACCCCAACCGACCGGGGGGGGCCCCCCCAAAAGAAAGTAAATTAGTAAAAGGGCCCTCACCAAGAAAAAGAAAGGAGGGGGAAAAACCGAACCCCCCAAAGGGGAATAAATGGTTTTTCAAAAAAATGGGAAAATAAGGGATTTCCCTTGAAAAGAAGACAAACTTTCAAATGACACCAATTTCATAAATTGATTGGTTTTTACTGTCCCCCCCTTTTTTTCGAAGACCCCTTTAATAAATTTACAAACCCCCTTTAAAAATTTTTTGCTGGGTCCTGACCTACCTTTAAGCTCCCGGTCCCCGGGGGCCTGTGGTTTTCCAAAGACTGTGCAGAAACCCTTATAAGAGACTTTACAGAGTTCCTTTTTATGCAAGTTTCTTGGCGTTCAGGACAACAATTTCTGTAGACCTGTACCTAGACTCAGACTGGTCCACAATGGAACCGGTGGGCCCCTGTGCGTGGCAGACCTGGAGTTTATTTTAAACTGCATATACATATTTGGGAGAGAGAGAAAGACAGAGAAATAGACAAAAAGCAAGAGGTAGAGTTTAAGAGCCACGTACAGTAGCTGTAGGGTGGACCCTCAGAATCAACTCCACTGGTGGGCCCTCAGAATCAGCTTCACTGGTGGCCCCCGGTATCAACTCCACTGGTGGCCCCCAGAATCAACTCCACTGATGCGCCTCCGAATCAACTCCACTGGTGGGCCCCCAGAATGAAATTCCACTGGTGGGCCCCCAGAATGAAATTCCATTGGTTGGCCCTAAGCACTCCAGTCCAACACTGCCTGTATCTACAAGTAAAGTCACGCAAGGGTATCACTTTATTATTAGTGCTTACTATCTCATTAGGGCTAAGCTCGAACGTCTCCATCTTGTAGTCTCCAGAAATATGCAGACTGTGTTTCTCAAAAATCAAAAGCACTGAGACATACCCAACGCCATTCGCTTTACTGGCTTATTACCAAATCTGCTCTGCAGCATAGCATATTTGAAATATACTATTATTATTATTTAACATGTTCCAGATACGTCTTCCTTAACCCATGATTGCCTACGTCCCACTCTATGCTTCACTTGCTCTGAGTATTATAGCGTAGTTTGTGGAACATTATAAATCATTTGTCATTCCCAGACAATCAAAAATTCATCTTTCCCCACAGGAGACAACATTAAATCATAATGCTTAGCTGTGTCTCCAGTGTGTATTGTCAAAGTCAGGGGCACTAGGGAAGCTACAATCTACATCACAAGTATGTAATTTATTTTTTAGTAAAACTTGTATTTAATGCGTGGTTCTGCCAATAAACTTTCAGTTATTTATGAGTTTTATACAACATCGAGGAGTAAAGACAAAAGGATGGCTGGAAGAGATGAGAAATGTTAGACGAGCGCGCTGACTGAATATTGCAAAGACTTGACACTTTTCCAAAAAACAGAAGAAAAAAATGGATTTATAATGAAGACCTTCTTACAGCAAAAGAATTTCAAGTCTATGAATCTCCTGCCAGATGGGCATGATATAGAACAGAATATACTGTATGTTACACATTTCCCCCCCCCCC
>JAODAL010012312.1:0-95972 GCA_025379985.1 Phyllomedusa bahiana
ACTCACCATGCAGGACCCTAACCCTTGTAGACACGGTATTTGCATATCTCAATCTTTTCCTTGTCATAACAGTTTATTCTGGAGGCTTTATAGAAAACATAGTGACACCGCAAATTAAAATACAATATAATTAGGTTCCACTGCACTTCTTCAATCCTGCGCCACGCACAGTAGGAGTGATTACCCAGACCCCTTATCTGTGCCGCCTCCATACAAAGTTTGTTTTACCCAACATATTAAATTAAGGCTAAATGGAAACAGATGAAGCTGAAAACCGCCCAAAAAAAAAAAAAATTTTTTTTTTCTTTTTTGGAACGGTGGGCCTGCGTCACTCCCACACACAATAAGGGGGTGTTTGTTTCAGGGGTTGGATCTGCACTGGATCAGCGCAATTTGCAATATCAGGGATGACACCGCAGCCCCTGGGGCACAAACTGAGAAGGATTGAAGCGAGGATCTGTGTAGACGTTACAGCCCGGCCATGTGCTCTCTGTGATAGAGACTTGTGCAATTACACTGCTGTAGTATGCCATGGAAAGTAACCTATCATGTGTAGCTAAGCTTATTAGGTGTGATACTGTCTGCTGATCCGGTGTATGTAAGCTAGTTATATGTAATAATGACTAATTAATTAGTGTATCCAAGCTTATTAGGTGTGATACTGTCTGCTGATCCGGTGTATGTAAGCTAGTTATATGTAATAATGACTAATTAATTAGTGTATCCAAGCTTATTAGGTGTGATACTGTCTGCTGATCCGGTGTATTTACGCTAATTATATGTAATAATGACTAATTAGTGTATCCAAGCTTATTAGGTGTGATACTGTCTGCTGATCCGGTGTATCTAAGCTAATTATGTGTAATAATGATTAATAAATTAGTGTATCCAAGCTTATTAGGTGTAATACTGTCTGCTGGTCCAGTGTATCTAAGCTTATTATGTGTAATGCAGATTAAAGAACTGGTGTATCTAAGCTTATCAGGTGGGATACTGCCTGCTGTTATAATATATCTAAGCTTATTATGTGTAATGCAGACTAAAGAACTGGTGTATCTAAGCTTATTAAGTGTGATACTGTCTGCTGATCCAGTGTATGTAAGCTAGTTATATGTAATAATGACTAATTAATTTGTGTATCCAAGCTTATTATGTTCGATACTGTCTTCTGATCCCGTGTATCTAAGCTAATTATGTGTAAAAATGACTAATTAATTAGTATATCTAAGCTAATTATGTGTAATAATGATTAATAAATTAGTGTATCCAAGCTTATTAGGTGGGATACTGTCTTCTGATCCCGTGTATCTAAGCTAATTATGTGTAAAAATGACTAATTAATTAGTATATCTAAGCTAATTATGTGTAATAATGATTAATAAATTAGTGCATCCAAGGTTATTAGGTGTGATACTGTATGCTGGTCCAGTGTATCTAAGCTTATGTATCCAGTGTATCTAATCTTATCACTCTTATATGTATCGTATATGTCGGGTGCACCTTTTTGTTCACTGCTTTTGCAGCGATTTATACATGTTAATTACTTAGGAATTCCACTTTTAGTCTCTTTTTATTATCTTCATATCAGTACGCACGTTTCTCTCACTGTGTCACGTTCGTTACTTTCTCACTTGTGCTCTCTGTTCAGAACGCAGGGATTTTAGCCGACCTGCACATAGGCGTCCTCTCTTTGAATACCTGCAATGTTTGTAGATTTCTTAGTAACTAATTTAATTGGCTAAGATGCCTCCCATAGAGAAAATACAGACACGGAGTAGCTTGAATTTTAATTGGATATTACGAATCCCCGCCAATTTGCTCAACCAATGGAATTTTCTCCTTCATTATAGCCCTCATTTTAAATAGCTTTATATGTATTCATTGGCTTCCTCTGAACTCTCTGTTTTTTTTTTTTTTTTTTATTTCCTTTTACTTCCAAAAAGCACCAGGATTGGTTGTAGGCTTACCAGCCAATTACAAAGTTAAGCATTAGGTATATAAGCAATGTTTGCTTTTTTTACTATGTATGTAACATTACAGAATCTGAGGAAGTGCTTTTTAGCACGAAACGCGTTATGCTATTTATGTTTTTAATGAAATAAATATATTCTTTATCCTACGTCGCCATCACACGAGGATTTATTTGCTGCGGACGAGCGCCCGGTCCTATTTTTTGTTTTATAGTTTATTATCGTCCCCCGAGGTCTTCCAATACTAGGGGTCCTGGACTACGGGGCTGCTGTCTTTGGGCTTAATTAAGCCAAAAAGGTTTTTATGAGCGTTGTGCCTCTACAATATAAGCACAACGCCATCAGGTGAGCACCTTGCATATTTTACTTTTATTGAATTTCCTGACGTACTTTCACATAGAGCGCCCTCTCCTTTTTTCATTTTTTATATAAGCTTATTATGTGTAATGCAAACTAAAGAACTGGTGTAACTAAGCTTATTAAGTGTGATACTGTCTGCTGATCTGGTGTATCTAAGCTAATTCTGTGTAATAATGACTAATAAATTAGTGTATCCAAGCTTATTAGGTGTGATACTGTCTGCTGATCTGGTGTATCTAAGTTAATTATGTGTAATAATGATTAATAAATTAGTGTATCCAAGCTTATTAGGTGTGATACTGTCTGCTGGTCCAGTGTATCTAAGCTTATTATGTGTAATGCAGACTAAAGAACTGGTGTATCTAAGCTCATTAGATGTGATACTGTCTAAAGAACTGGTGTAACTAAGCTTATTAAGTGTGATACTGTCTGCTGATCCGGTGTATCTAAGCTAATTCTGTGTAATAATGACTAATGAATTAGTGTATCCAAGCTTAATAGGTAGACGAAGGAAAGAAAAAATAGAGGGGGTGCACAATAGTGACGTAAGTAACCACCAATATAGTGTGGAAAGGGTTGAAAAGGTATGCTCACCTTGCAGGGTTGTGCTAATAATATATAGGCACAACTCTCTTAATAGCTCTCGTTATGAGCCTGTTACACGGCAGCCGCAGGTCCCCAGGATCCGAAGTGCCTATCCAGGCAGCAATGGATGAAAGTGCAGGATATGGAGTGAAGGAAAGGCGACCCGGCGCTCGTGGTTCCAACAGTCCAGCAGGAATGCAAGAAAATGGCGTATAAAAAGTGTCTTTTCATTTTTAAAAATGCAAAGGGTTAACCTTCACAGAATTAAAAAGACATTACAGTACACTTAATAAAAAACGTAACGCGTTTCGCACCGTGTACCGATGCTTCTTCAGAAGTCAGACTACAAACCAAAAGACAAACAGACAATTTAAAGGAGATAATGCAACACTATTGGGCCAAAAGAATGTCAATCAAGGGTCATCACAAGGGATAATACAGCATTATTGGACAAAAGGAACGTCAATCAAGTATCATCAGGGATGACGAGCCGCAGTATCGCACCGGCTGACAAACTTTTACACGGACCTTAATGGAAAATCTGTGCAACAGTTCCTCCGGCGGTCCCAAAAATGTAGAACATGTTCATTCTTCCGACCGGTTTTCGGACGGATTATGAACATGTCTATGTGAAGGGGGAGGGCTAACCGCGGAGAAAAGCCGCCCCCCACCCCCCGGCGTCCGTGTGCACGGCACAAAAACAGTACAAATATTGTCCTGTGCCGTGTAAACAGGCACTTAGCCTCTGTATCTAAGCTCATCATGTGTGATACTGTCTGAGGCGTTGTATCTAATTCCATCATGCGTGATACTAGTCTGATCCACTGTATCTAAGCCCATAATGTGTGTTACCATCTGAGCTGCTGTATCTAAGCCCATCATGTGTGATACTGTCTAAGCTTATCATGTGTTACTGTCTGAGACCCTGTATCTAAGCCCATCATGTGTGATACTGTTTAAGCTTATCATGTGTTACTGTCGAACCCGATCTAAGCCCATCATGTGTGATACTGTTTGAGCCTCTATATCTAAGCCCATTATGCGCGATACTCGTTTTAGCCTCTGTATCTAAGCTCATCATGTGTGATACTGTCTGAGGCGTTGTATCTAAGCCCATCATGTGTGATACTGAGGAAGGAGAAAGTTTTGGGGAGACAACTGTAGCAAGACATTTTGTTGAAGAGGGTCATGGACTTTGCGTTCTAGAAGAGCTCAGCTGTATTCATACATCTCAGTTACATAAAAAGCTACATAGAGAGGCCTTTTGGATCCCTCGTTAGAGGCTTTGATTCCCAAAGGGTTAAATGAAAATTTTAACCTTCGTTTTTTTTTGTAGTATAGGAGAAAAATCATTTGTACTTTGCTATCAGTAACGTTGTTGCTTTTTTGTGATATCCTCTGTGCACTATGTATCAGATTTTGGCATATATTGCCATATACTGTATGCAGGGCCGCCGTACAGGGGGTACAACCCGTACTCCTGTACGGGGCCTGGAGAAATAAGGGGCCCGCTTCAAGCAGGCCCGCTTATTTCAAACAATACACAGTAGACCACGGCGCAGCCGAGCGCCGCGCTCTACATGGTTCCCGGTGGCAGCCGGCAAGTGGCGGCGGTGCTAGGAGGGGGCCCGTGCTCCCAGCACCGCTTTGCTCTGCCTCCGCATATAGAAAAATTATTGCGCACGGCCCGGCCACCTACCTACCTAGACAGCCGCCCGCCCGGCCACCTACCTAGCTGCCCACCCGTCTGGGGGCAGGGCAATGTGATTTTTGGGGGGTGGGGCAGTGGACATGCTTGGGCAGGGAGGTTGGGTTGCTAGGGGCGGGGTTTATGGGGAGGAGGGGGGGGCCCAGATGCTTCATCTGTATGGGGCCCTGAAATTTATGTTGGCGGCCCGGACTGTATGCATTTGTTAATGGCATTTTCCTCTTCATTGGTTGATACGTATCTCCCGCCTTATTGACAACCAATCAGCATCACTCTTTGGTCTAATGACTGCCATTTGAAACTCCCGCTGGTAACACCATTGGTTTCTATCCCGCAATGTATCTCGCTATGTGTAATCGTTATTGCGATTGGCTAATGTTTGTCCCAAATTTGTATAAATCCCCATTCCTTTTTAAACCCCCATTGTTCCCTGAAATTTACTAAAACCCACTTTTATCTGAGGAAGCGTTTAAAGTGCAGCGCGAAAGCGTCTTTTTTTTAAGTGCTTTTAAGTGGAAAGGTCTAACACTCCTTTATCACTGAAATATTTTATTAGAATAAATAACTTTATTAATTATACCCTCCTGCTTCGAGAAGAAGTTCTTTGTTCTGGAACCGGGCGCCGGGTTCGTTTTCTTCTGCTATTCTTCACTGTTCGTGTCCTTTGTCGGTTTTGTTTTCGGAGTGTGGGGAACCAGCGGCTGCCTTTTGAGGCTGGGTTTAGAGCCACCAAGTGAAATAAGAGTGTTGTGCCTCTACTTTAAACCTTGCACAACAGCTTTTGGTGAGCTTATTCGGGGGGTTGTTTTTTTTCATCTTTCCTTTGTTTTCAAAAAAGAGAAAAAAGAGAGGGGGCGCAAAATTCGTTTTTATACTTTTACGGAAAACATTGTAAAAATGGGTTAAAAATTTGGGTTTCTCACCTTTAAGTTTTTGGCTTTTATTTTTATGGCAAAAAAACCCCATAAGCATTTACGGGGTATTTATATTTCCGTACCCCTTAAAACCACCGCGGTCCCCAGAACTCCCCTCCGTGGCTCGGGGGAAGAAAACACTGATCGGGGTAAAGAAAAAATGGACCCGGGCCCCGTCCCCCGAAGAAAACCCCGCCCTTAAAGGCTTTTTTTTAAAAAAATTTTTTTAAAATTCTTAAAAAGTGCAAGAGGGTTATTCCGAAACCTTTTAAAAAAAAAAACATACAGTTTAAAACTTGACCTTTTTGGGCTGGGGTGCCCCGTTTCATCAAAAGTAACTTAAAACACCTTTCGGCGTGGGGCCCGCGCTTCTTCAGAAGAAAAACTTCACACGGGGTTTCGCGCGTGTGCCCCCCTTTCATCAAAAGGGTAACTTCCACGCGTTTGGGCCCCGGGGGGGCCGCGCTTACAAAGTAACTTCTGATTAAAGCGGGGCACACGGCAAAAAACGCTTTCAATTTTTTAAATTTTGTATGTTTTTTTTTTAATGGTGCGAAAAATAACTTTTTCATTTTTTAAAGAATAAAAAACTTTTTTTTAAACCAAAAAGCCTTTAGCTCGGGCTTTTTTTTCAGCACGTGCGCCGGGGGCCATTTTTCTTTTCCCCGATCATTTTCCATTTGTTTTTAATTTCTTCCCCAAAAAGAGCGCCCCCCCCTTTTTCTATTTTCTCTCTTTGTTCTTTTTGTTAATTGGGGTAATGCCACCGCCTAATTTTTGGCAACTAAATTTAAACCCTTTCGCGTTAAAATTGAGGGAAAAGGGGCGACGCATCCCCGAAATGTCGCACAGGTGTGAGTTACCCTCCCGCCCGGTTTCGTCCCCAAACTACCCCGTTCGCCGGGGGAAAAAATATGGACTGGTTTTGGGAAAGGAGAAAGGACGCCCCCGAACATGGAAATTTTAGGGAAAAAACCCTATCTTTAAACTATAAAGCTGGAAACATTGGAAGTGGTGTAAGTCTGTTTACACAAGGATTCATTTGATTTAAAAATTCACTCATTATTCCCCTGTACCCGGGTAATTTTGTTGCAGTGTTTATGGGAGCAGGAGGGGGGCTCTCTACGGGGCGGTGGGTTTATGAAATTTGGTGGTTTCTGGGATATTAAAACCCCCCCCCGCTTCCATTTTTCTCCATTTCCATTGGTTCATTCTTTTACTGAAACTACAGTTCAACCAATCACGTTTTTTTATTACAGAAATTTTCTTGGCGCCTTTCATCCTAGTGATTTGAGCGTCGCATATTTTCATACTGTATAACCTCACGATTGGCGCGTTTGTATCACCCGCCCCTCTCCTATTGGTCGCCCTGTCTCCATTTATGTATATGGGGTTTTCAGGGATTTATCTACATCACGGGCTCAAATATTATAAATTCACAACTATTTAGTTTTACAACACTGTACATTTATAAGTATATTCTCCTCTTTTCACGGTATCTTATTCACGATTCATTGTCTCTTTTCTTTCTTGTTTTTTTCTTCCTACTGACAGCTCTTCTTCCCGTGTCTTTGATTGACACCTCATCTTCCAATGTTCTTTGATCTTCCCAGTAGCATCACTGATCACCCGGATCTCCACGTCATCCACTTAACACACCTTTGAACTAATTATAGTCCATGTACTGTATATATACCTTGTTTCAGCTCGATGTATTGTATACTTCTGATGAAGCGCGGGTGCTCGCGCGAAACGCGTCAAGTTTTATTGTCTTGTTTTTAATTTTGCAAGGGTAACTCCCCTGCATTTTTAAGAATAAAAGCAATTTTATCTCAATGCCTTTAGCTCGGGCTTTTTTTACTTATGCACGTGCGCCGGGTCCATTTTTTCTTTTCCTATTGGCGTCTATCTCCCACCGGACAACGGAGTGGAGCTTCAGTGACCAGCGGCTGCCGTACTAAGGAATATAAATAGCCCTGTCAGTGCATAAGAGTGTTGTGCCTCTACAGTTATAGCGCAACACTCCAAGGTGAGAGTCCTACTCTTATTCTCCACTACAGTTTATTATTTACGGTATAACACTATTGTGCGCCCCCTCTATTTCTTTTTCTCCTTGCATAAGCCCATCATGTGTGATCCTATCTGAGCCACCCTATATAAACCTATCATGTGTGATACCATCTCTTGAGCTGTTGTATCTAAGCCCTTCATGTGTGATATTGTCTGAGACGCTGTATCTAAGCCCATCTTGTGTGATAGCATGTGAGCTGCTCTTGAGCTGTTGTATCTAAGCCCATCATGTGTGATACTGTCTGAGCCGCTGTATCTAAGCCCATCATGTGTGATCCTATCTGAGCCGCTCTATATAAACCTATCATGTCTGATACCGTCTCCTGAGCTGTTGTATCTAAGCCCTTCACGTGTGATATTGTCTGAGCCGCTGTATCTAAGCCCTATCTCCTGAGCTGCAGTATCTAAGCCCTATCTCCTGAGCCGCTGTATCTAAGCCCATCATGTGTGATCCTATCTGAGCCACCCTATATAAACCTATCATGTGTGATACCATCTCTTGAGCTGTTGTATCTAAGCCCATCATGTGTGATAGCATGTGAGCTGCTCTTGAGCTGTTGTATCTAAGCCCATCATGTGTGATACCATCTCGTGAGCTGTTTATCTAAGCCCTTCATGTGTGATACTGTCTGAGCCGCTGTATCTAAGCCCATCACATGTGATACAGTCTGAGATGCTATATCTAAGCCCATCATGTGTGATCCTATCTGAGCCGCTCTATATAAACCTATCATGTCTGATATCTAAGCCCTATCTCCTGAGCTGCTGTATCTAAGCCCTAGCTCCTGAGCTGCGGTATCTAAGCCCTATCTCCTGAGCCGCGGTATCTAAGCCCTATCTCCTGAGCTGCGGTATCTAAGCCCTATCTCCTGAGTTGCTGTATCTAAGCCCTATCTCCTGAGCTGCGGTATCTAAGCCCTATCTCCTGAGCCGCGGGATCTAAGCCCTATCTCCTGAGCTGCGGTATCTAAGCCCTATCTCCTGAGCCGCGGTATCTAAGCCCTATCTCCTGAGCCGCTGTATCTAAGCCCTATCTCCTGAGCCGCTATATCTAAGCCCTATCTCCTGAGCCGCTATATCTAAGCCCTATCTCCTGAGCTGCGGTATCTAATCACCTCACATGAGATACTCTCTTAGCGGCCCCACATTCCTCACACAACGTCTCCTGACTTCCATGATGAATTAGAGGACGATGTCTCCGCTCTCAGAAAACTGGGATGGATTCCAGAGAGCAATCTCTCCGATCTGGGGCCGTTTGGCGGCCTTGCTCCTTGATGGACTCATCCATTAGACAAGTAATTGACCATAGGACGTCGCTCTCCTTTTCCATAGACGATCAGTTCCGCAGCAGCGGCGTCTTCCAGCGCGGTGACATCATGAGAAATACGCCTCGGATTCGGCTGCAATGAATAAGCCGGAGATGTCTCCCTGATAACGTGAGCTGTCAGGGTCTTCATAGGAGCTGTGCCCCAGGGACCTCAAGGAACAAAGCTCCTCAGAGAACCTGGGAGGAAGCCCTGGACGTTCCCTGCCATCGGCGCAACCAAGGAATTTCGTCTTCCTTTTAACCCTTCACGTCCCGGATCTCGGCCTCCGAAGGGTTAAAGCGAGCGCGCGGTTGTCCGGACGGTGAACGTGTGTTGTTCCGTTGGTATGAAACCGACTTCCTTCCTAAACAATCCATTCCGATTACCCCCCCCCCCCCCCCGTGTGTTTTACACGTACAGGACACATCTTGGGACCACATGGCGACTCTTGTAGACTGGCCTGCGCATTTGCTTATTCATACACTGCTGCCTCCAAGTATTTGGGCTGTTTTTTGACCAGGAACCGACTCTGCTCTGAAGATCCTCAGCCCGGATGTTAGGAGAAATGCATGAACGGCAATTACACAATATGACGTCCTAAAATTGCAGCCTAACACGCAATTGATGAGGGGTGGTCGTCTTAAAGGGCCAACACACAACAGATATTCGGAAGGTTCCTAATAGAGGTGAATTACTCAGTAGACTGTTCCATTTTAGTAGCCTATCAGGAGAGATAGAACAGATCTGTAGCTATAGCAACCAGTGCTGGCAGTCTATCAGGAGAGATCAAACAGGTCTGTAGCTATAGCAACCAGTGCTGGCAGCCTATCAGGAGAGATCAAACAGGTGTGTAGCTATAGCAACCAGTGCTGGCAGCCTATCAGGAGAGATACAACAGGTCTGTAGCTATAGCAACCAGTGCTGGCAGTCTATCAGGAGAGATCGAACAGGTCTGTAGCTATTACAACCAGTGCTGGCAGCCTAGCAGGCTAGATAAATCAGGTCTGTAGCTATAGCAACCAGTGCGGACAGCCTATCAGGAGAGATCAAACAGGTCTGTAGCTATAGCAACCAGTGCTGGCAGTCTATCAGGAGAGATTGAACAGGTCTGTAGCTATAGCGACCTGAGGAGCTGATGCAGCCCATACAAGAGGGGATATCTAGGAATAGGTAGGACACTGGTAATGGACACATATTGCAAAGTGACTTGTTTTTGCAAGATCTTTAGAATAAAAAGCAGCAATCCCTATGGTGAGACAACCCCTTTAATTATGGTATACATAAAAGATTCAACTATTGCATAATATACTGAAGCACAAGATCTCTGCTGACTGTCAGTGAATAAAAACCTGCGTATACCTAACCCTTCTACAATTGTATCCCGTATAGATTGCTACAGTCTAGCAGGAGGTGGACAAATCTCTGCTAGTTTGTAATAATGTATCAATTTAGAGTCCAGGCTGTTTGCCTCACAGAGCATTGCCTACGCTGGATCATGAGAGCAAGACTGGCTATGTACAATGTGTCAGTCTAGCATCCAGGCTGTTTAGCTCACACAGCATTGTCTAGACTAGATATTACTGCATATACTTCTCAGCTGAGAACAAGACTAGCTATATATAGTGTATCATTCTGGAGTTCAGGCTCTTGAGCTCACAGCATTGTATAATAGATATTACTGCATACAGTCTCAGCTGGAGGGAACAAGACTAGCTTATATTTGTAATTCTGTAGTTCAGCTCTTAGAGCTCACACAGCATTGTCTAGACTGATATTGAGCATTACCTTCTCAGCTGGATCGGAGAGCAAGACTAGCTATTAATATGTGATCATTCTGGAGTTCAGGCTCTTGAGCTCACACAGCATTGTCTAGACTAGATATTACTGCATACACTTCTCAGCTGAGAACAGGACTAGCTATATACAATGTATCAGTCTGGAGTTCAGGCTGTTTAGCTCTCAGAGCATTGTCTACATTGGATACAACTATATCAACTTCTCAGCTTAGAGTATGACTAGCTATATACAATGTATCAGTCTGCAGTACAGGCTCTTGAGCTCACAGAGCACTCTCTAGAGTGAATACAATTGTGTCTAATTCTCAGCCCAACATAGGAATAACTATGGACAATGTATCTGTCCAAAGTCCAACTTGTCCGTGTTTAGCTCACAGAGCGTTGCCTACACTGGATACAATTATATTTACTTCTCTGCTGTGTACAGATTTGCAGACTCTGAAAACAAGAATCTTCTCAATCTTTGACAGCAAGCACATATCTTGAAAATGGTGACGAACTGGAACAAAAAAATTTGCAATACTTGTTTTTATAAATCTTTATTTGTATAGACATAAGTTCAATCTTACAGAAAATCACTGAGAATAGCACATAGCTTATACATTAGAGTGACCAAAAAAGCACAAGTCCTATAAATTAGGGTGACCAAAACTGCAAGAGCCCTATATATCTTGATGACAGGGTGAAGAAAACAGCAAGAGTCCTTTATATTAGGGTGACTGAGTAAGTAAAACAGCATGAGGCTGGGCCGTCACCACAGGGGGCCCAGCCAGTGCATTTTGCCTCAGAGCACCCAGACCCTCTTTCTCAAGCGTTTAAAGGCAGGTCCCGGGAATCGAGGGCAATTGCCCTTGATTCCCGGGTCTGCGCTGTCTAATTAACGTCACATCATCGCGCCGCCTACACTGGGCTTTATTTGGAGAGGCCTGCTTGTTGGTCATTGGGGGAACGTGGAGAGGTGAGAATCCTTTTTTTTTTCTTTTTCACTAATGAGTCCCTAACTAGCTGAGGCCTACCAATCTACCTAGGGTTTATCTATCTACCTAATTGGGGCCTACCTATCATCTACCTACCTACCTACCTGGGGTCTATCTACATGTCTAAATTGGGGCTACATAACACCCACCTACCTACCTAGGACTTAACTACCTGCCTACTTAGGCTCTACCTACTGCCTACTTACCTACCTAAGATCCACCAACTTACCTACCTGGAGCCCATAAACCTCCTTTCTTGGAGCCTACAAACCTACCTAATTATGGCCTACCAACCTGCCTTTAGCCTACCAACCTCGCTTCCTGTGGCTTACCAACCTACCTACCTTTCACGTAACTACCTTCTTGGGGCCTACTAAGTTACCTAGGGTCTACCTACCTATCTAACAAAGGTCTACCTACCTGAAGTCTACCTACCTATATGGGGCCTCGCCCATTTACTCATTTACCTGAAGCCCCTACCTACCTATCTACCTGGTAATATGTATCTGAGGGGTACAGGCCATAGCTGTAGTACAATTTCCAGGGGGTTAGTCCTCACCACCCCACTTGGAGACTGGGCCTCTATGCTGACGTCTGTACCACAGTTTTTACAGAGGTGGGGAACAGTGGGGCAAGTGGTGATTCTAATATATTTGTGTCCAAATCTGCAGGGATGAATGGTGGTAGGGAGAGGTCAGCATGCTGGTCTGGACCGGATGCAGAACAAAAGGGAAAGTAAACAATTCGTCAGAGAAACGTCACCTGTGAGTCACAAGATATAACTGCACTGTAATCACTTATATGTCTACAGAGCCTGTGTACACTGGTGTCTACCACTATATGGTCACTGTATGGCGGTAATATACAGTCTGCAGAGCCTGTGTGACACATTGGTACATACACATCTCAAACTGGTTCAACTGTATGGAGGTAATATACAGTCTACAGAGCCTGTGTAACACGTTCTACCACTATATGGTCACTGTATGGAGGTAATATACAGTCTGCAGAGCCTTACGTATACAGACGTGGGGTTACCTCTGAGTACACTGTTACCTACCACGATATGGTCACTGGATGGGGGTAATATACAGTCTGCAGAGCCTGTGTACACTAATATCTATCACTATATGGTCACTATATGGAGGTAATATACAATCTGCAGAGCCTGTGTACACTGGTGTCTACCACTATATGGTCACTGTATGGAGGCACAGTCTGCAGAGCCTGTGTACACTGGTAGCTACCACTATATGGTCACTGTATGGTGGTTATATACAGTCTGTAGAACCTGTGTACACTGGTAGCTACCACTATATGGTCACTGTATGAAGGTAATATACAGTCTATAGAACTGGTGTACACTGCTGTCTACCACTATATGGTCACTGTATGGAGGTAATATACAGTCTGCAGAACCTGTGTACACTGGTGTCTGCCACTATATGGTCACTGTATGGCTGTGTTCACACGGCTTATTCCCGACGGATTTGTGCGGCGTATTGAGCGCACAAATCCTCCGTGAATAAGGGGCGGGACGGAAGCGGGGCCGGAGCGCGGCGGGGGCGCCGCTCCCGGCCCCATAGACAATGCATTGTTTACGGCGCGTCCGCGCCGTAAATAATGTGCATGTCACTTTCTCCCCCCGCGGTGGATTCGCCGAGCGGGGAGGAGCGACGGATTCCACTGTTCTCTATGAGAGCAGTGGATTGCCGTAATTGCTGCCGAAGGCGGATTGGCGCCGTACTAGCCAATGAGCCATGGGGTATACATCTAGGTTGTCCTATCACTATATGGTCACTGTGAAATGGGGGGTTTTTTAATATACATGTCTGCAGAAGCCACTGTTTTACACTAATGTTTTGGTAATATCGCACTAATAATGGTGTCTACTGTCATGTAAGGTAATATACAGTCTATAGAACTGGTGTACACTGGTGTCTACCACTATATGGTCACTGTATGGAGGTAATATACAGTCTGCAGAACCTGTGTACACTGGTGTCTGCCACTATATGGTCACTGTATGGGGGTAATATACAGTCTGCAGAGCCTGTGTACACTGGTGTCTACCACTATATGGTCACTGTATGAAGGAAATATACAGTCTGCAGAACCAGTGTACACTGGTAGCTACCACTATATGGTCTCTGTATGGAGGTAATATACAGTCTATAGAACTGGTGTACACTGGTATCTACCACTATATGGTCACTGTATGGAGGTAATATGCAGTCTGCAGAGCCTGTGTAGACTGTTCTCTACCACTATATGGTCACTGTATGGAGGTAATATACAGTCAGCAGAGCCTGTGTGCACTGGTGTATACCACTATACGGTCACTGTATTGTGGTAATATACAGTCTGCAGAGTCTGTGTACTCTGATGTCTACCACTATATGGTCACTATATGGCAGTAATATTGGTCTTTGTATACTGATCTTTATTCGGTAATAATATAGGGGTATTATTCAGTCACTATGTGGTGGCAATTTCTGGTTGTGTTCTGGCAGTATATTCAGGTACTTATGTAGTAGCACTAATGGTAATATTTGGTAATGTTGGTCTTGGTATAGTAGTGGGATTTATTTGGTAGCAGTAAGATGGTATTTGCACCTTGTATTATCTAATAACTGCATGACTGTTATTAAGAGGTCCCCAGTAAATGTTTGTGGTCGTGATAGGAGCTGTGGACATCAAAAGTTTTGTTATTGGGCTCAGGCTTTTCTAGTTCTACCCCTAAAAGGTCCTAAACATTAGGGTGACTGAGTGACCAAAGACAACTCTCCATTGTCTTCAAAATGGCTGAAAATGGCCACATACAGAACAGCAGCTTTGGAGAACCAACCTTCAAGATCAATAATGAACGGACTAAGACGACAGTAACATTCAGGATCACGAGTAAACCCTATTATTTGGGTAGAGAGGTGCTAGGATACAGTTTACAGCAGTGTTTTATAGAAAGCAAATTAACTTTGTTTGAATCAAACCCTTACATATAATAACATATAAACCATATGACGATACTGGTCAGGTTTAATCAAGACCATAAAAAGGGTTATTCCAATAGGAACTAGTAAAATAAAATCCACAGTCAGCCATTTTGAACCCTATGGAGAACTATGTTCAGTCCCCCAGTCACCCAAATCTTTTCTGCTGCTCATTGACCATCATTGTCTACTCTCTCAGTGTTGGTCAGTCTTGTATTTGTTACCCAAGTATTGGAAAGTATTAGCTTAAATCAACAAGCCCCCATAGTGTTAGCTGTAATGGTGGCACCTCAGTGTCAGTAGGAGGCTGCACAGCCAAGATGGCATTTCTGAAAAATCTATATGTAATTTCCCTTTTTCCTGCTCTTCTAATTTTCTATCTCTTTCAAGGTTCTGTAAGAAGAATATAGGACACAAGAAGGCATCACCTCCAGATCAGCCGAGAAGGTCCGCCTCCTTTGTCATCATGAGAATCCGGATGGTTGCCAGGTATTATATTTTTTTATAGTTTGGAGACAACATGTGGAAATCATTTTCTCTAAAAAAAAAATGTAATCTTCTTGTCTCCTGTCTTCATAACTCTTAATTTATATTTGGGTGACCACCTGGTCAAGGTTAGTTACCCATGGCCTTTAAACTGGTTTAAACTGGTTTCTGCTTGGATAACACAACTTGTTGACCAATAGCAAGAGCCATATACATTATGGTTGATTTGGTGAGCAAAACAGGAAGAGTCCCATACATTAAGGTGACTGGGTGAGCAAAACAGGAAGATTCCTATACATTATGGTGACTTGGTGAGCAAAACAGGAAGAGTCCTATACATTAAGGTGACTGGGTGAGCAAAACAGGAAGAGCCCTATACATTATGGTGACTTGGTGAGCAAAACAGGAAGAGTCCTATACATTAAGGTGACTGGGTGAGCAAAACAGGAAGAGCCCTATACATTATGGTGACTTGGTGAGCAAAACAGGAAGAGTCCTATACATTAGGGTGACTAAAACAGCAAGAGTCCTATACATTAGGGTGACTGGGTGAGCAAAACAGCAAGAATCCTACACCTTAGGGTGACTGGGTGAGCAAAACAGCAAGAGTCCTATACATTAGAGTGACTGGGTGAGCAAAACAGCAAGATTCCTATACATTACGATGACTGGATGAGCAAGACAGCAAGGGTCCTATACATTAGAGTGAATGGGTGAGCAAAACAGCAAGAGTCCTATACATTAGGGTGATTGGGTGAGCAAGACAGCAAGTGTCCTATACATTAGGGTGACTGGGTGAGCAAAACAGCAAGTGTCCTATACATTAGGGTGACTGGGTGAGCAAAAACAGGAAGAGTCCTATAATTAGGATGTCTGGGTGAGCAAAACAGCAAGAGTCCTATACATTAGGGTGATTGGGTGAGCAAAACAGCAAGAGTCCTATACATTAGGGTGACTGGGTGAGCAAAACAGCAAGAGCCCTATACATTAGGGTGACTGGATGAGCAAAACAGCAAGAAACCAATACATTAGGGTGACTGGATGAGCAAAAAAGCAAGAGACCTATACATTAGAGTGACTGGATGAGCAAAACAGCAAGAGCCCTATAATTAGGATGACTGGGTGAGCAAAACAGCAAGAGTCCTATACATTAGGGTGATTGGGTGAGCAAAACAGCAAGAGTCCTATACATTAGAGTGACTGGATGAGCAAAACAGCAAGAGCCCTATACATTAGGGTGATTGGGTGAGCAAAACAGCAAGTGTCCTATACATTATGGTGGCTGGTTGAGCAAAACAGGAAGAGTACTATACTTTTTGGTGGCTGGTTGATCATAACAGGTAGAGTTCTATACATTAGGGTGATTGGGTGAGCAAAACAGCAAGTGTCCTATACATTATGGTGGCTGGTTGAGCAAAACAGGAAGAGTCCTATACATTAGAGTGAAACCAGTTGAAACCGCAGTCACTCATTTTAAAGGTTATGGAGAACGATCTTTGGTCACCAATATACATTCAACAGACACTTGCTGCTGTGTCTTATCCCTCCCTTCTTATCCTTCCTGTTTCTTGTCCTTCCCGCTCTACTCTTTCAGTGTTGCTCAGTATTATATTTGTTAGCCAATTATTATAAAGCAGCGGTGTTAATCAACGAGCCACTATAGTGTTAGCTTTGGTGGTGGCACCTCAGTGTCTGTAGGGAGCTGCACAGTCAAGATAGAATTTCTAAAAAATGTATGTGTCATTTCCTTTTCTCCTCTTCTCCTAATTTTGTTTCCCTTCCAAGGTTCTGCAAGAGGAATTTAGGACACAAAAAGGCATCACCTCTAGATCAACCGAGAAGGTCCGCCTCCTTGGTCATCATGAGAATCCGGATGGTTGCCAGGTATTATATTTTTATAGTTTGGAGACAACATGTGGAAATCATTTTCTCATGTTTTCCATGTGTCAGGAAAGAATGGTCGGAGATTTTTTCTTGTCTCTACAATGGGTTCCTGCTACATGCTCACCCCCTTTGGGGGGCTCGAAGAAGTATGCAACCTATGGCCAGAGTTTGAGTTGACTAGGGTGGGTCCTGTAGGGTAGGGTTTGGTATTGTAGTATCAGATTGGCGGCCTATGATACATAGAAAGGTAGAACAAAACCTAGTACAGTAATTTAAGTAGGAACAGAAGACATGAGGTGACTATGTGGGGCTAACACACCACAATCTGACTCATAGAGGACCAGGAAGAGACTGTGTAGATCTATACAAGTGGGTGACTGGGTGACCAAACTGGACATGAGGTTGGATGAGACGCACAGCTCCCAACATTACGTCCAATGTCACTTCTGCTTTCCACACTATAGGGGGAACCTATGGAAACGAGACCTGAGGTCGGACGTAACGCACAACACCCAACATCATGTCTGACATCACTTTTGCTTTCCATGACATAGGGGGAACCTATGGAAACTGGACGTGAGGTCAGATGTAATGCACAAGATCCGACAACATGTCTGACATCACTAGTGCTTTCCATGACACACGGGCAACCTATGAAAACTGGAAATGACATCAGACTTAACACACAACTCCCAACATTATGACCAAGGTCACTTCTGTTTTTTCCAGCATAGTGACAAACTATGGAAACTGGAAATGACATTGGATGAGACGCACAACACCCGACATAAGGTCCAAAATCAATTCTGCTATCGACATAGGAACAACCTATGGAAACTGGACATGAGATCGGACGTAACGCAGAAAACCCAACATCATGTCTGACATCACTTCTGCTTTCCATGATGCACAGGGCGACCTATGGAAACTGGACATGAGGTTAGACATAACGCACAACACCCAACATCATGTCTGACATCACTTTTACTTTCCATAACATAAGGGCAATCTAGGGAAACTGGAAATGATGTCAGACTTAAAGGGAATGTGTCATCAAAAAATGACTTATTGTTTAACTCACATTTTTATGTTAAACACATTTTTTGGAATTTTTGGTTATGTTTTTTTTAATTTTCCATATCACTTTCAGTATTTTTTTAATAATTCTTAAGTCCTGCAGTTTTCACTTTGGCCACTAGGCCTAATAATCGTCTGACACTTCCTGCTCTGTTTAGAGAGCTTTTCAGCTAGTGTGCTCATTATCAGTAAAAGCAGGGTCAAACTGGAAGGAGACACCATTGTGTACAGATCACACAGCATCCACCAGTCACAAGAAGGAGACGTCACAGCTCCCCCTCCCCCTCCGCTTCACAGTGAAATCTCTCCTATAGACGTCTATGGGACAGAAACTGTCTTAAGAATCCTATGTGCATGAAGCTGCTGTAAAGCATCTCTGTGACTGCTGTTAAAGCAGTGCAAGCAAGAATGTCTTCCCACAATCATATATAGACGGACGAATAGAGAAATCTACAATCAGGAAATAAAAACGACTGAGAGGAAAAGAATATGGAGCAGGGGCTGGATTTAATAAGTAAAAAAAAAATTGGCGACAGATTCCCTTTAACACACAACTCCCACCATTACATTCAACAGCATATCTGTTTTTCACAGCATAAGGGCAACCTATGGAAACTGGACGGGACGTCAGATGAGACACACAACACCCAACATCATGTCCGACATCACTTCTGCTTTCCACGACATAGGGGCAACCTGGGGAAACCATAAATGATGTTGTGTGGATACACAAGAAGTGACTCAATGCCTTGAGCAGTGCTAAAGGTAAGAAAACTCCTAAAACACCTTCAAACCTATAACCAAAACTTAGGGTTATAGTTAGTGTTAGGGATAGGGCTAGAGAAAAAAATCTGGGTTTGGGAATCCTCCAATCCCAATTTTTTTCACAAGTTTAGTTGAACCAATGTTGAACTGAACAGGAAAAGTTTCGAGCAACAATACGGTAGTCACCACCAAGGTTGTCCTCTGCTGGATCTTTGCAGCCCATTATTATCTTACAGTCTGGACCCATTGGAGGATACTTTGTTGGGTCATCATGTCCCTGCCTTTAGCATCATCCATGACGCCTATGACCTTCTCGGCACCAAGCTATTGGGAAGCCATGTTGACAAAAAAATGAAGGAAAACCTTTGGTTGAAGCCGGGATATTCAGAAGAGTACTATAACCCTCACTAGCTTCATCCACAGCGGAACTCTTCCATTAAAGAGACCTTTCCATCCCACGTTTCATGTGCGAGCATGAGAAACGTTCAGCCTTGTTACTCGTTGATTAATTGTCACATCCTGCAATAAAGATGTTATCACGCATCCAATCAACTACTCTAAGTCCAAACATAGCATCCACTCCATCTTCCAGCTGCTTGTAAGAAGTCCCTCTGATCAAGCGCCTAAGGGAACCAGCTTACTAGGAAGTAACTCATTAAGGACTGAATAGAAGCATTCCTCGCCATAGACTTGCATACCCTGGAAATACAATATTAGGAGCAGTGCAGTGTGTGCTGCTACATGGGGCAGCGCGCCGGCGCTAATTACACCACAGAAAACCTACAGTATATCCCAGCAAACGTACAGCCAGAGACATGGCTAATGTATCGTGTTACATTATAATACAATCGTAAAGGGAAGCCATGCGCTTTATCACCATGTTTCCTTCTTCACTGATCCCTGCTGAAGATTCAGCAACAAAAACACATCTCTTTATCAGGAAAAAGACAGTGGAGCAGCTGCCAAGTGACAGCCGTTCCTTTCTATGATTTGCAGCAGCATTATGTGTAGTGTTGGACTGGGGTGCCAGGGTCCCACCAATGGAATTGATTCTTGGGGTCACCAGTGAGGTTGATTCTTGGGGTCCACCAGTGAGGTTGATTCTTGGGGTCCACCAGTGAGGTTTCTTGGGGCCACCAGTGAGGTTGATTCTTGGGGCCACCAGTGAGGTTGATTCTTGGGACCACCAAGGGAGTTGATTCTTGAGGCCGAATAATGGAGCTGATTCTTGGGGCCAACCAGTAGAGTTGATTCTTGGGGTCAGCAGTGGAGCTGGTTCTTGAGGTCCACCAGTGGAGTTGATTCTTGAGGCCACCAGTGGAGTTCATTCTTGGGGCCCACCAGTCCAGTTGATTCTTGGG
This sequence comes from Phyllomedusa bahiana, assembly GCA_025379985.1. NCBI lineage: Eukaryota > Metazoa > Chordata > Amphibia > Anura > Hylidae > Phyllomedusa > Phyllomedusa bahiana. Next base: position 20,251 of record JAODAL010012312.1, read on the forward strand.
GTGAGCAGTGGAGCTGGTTCTTGGGGTCCACCAGTGGAGTTGATTCTTGAGGCCACCACTGGAGTTGATTCTTGGGGCTCACCAGTGGAGTTGATTCCTGGGGTTCATCAGTGGAGTTGATTCTTGGGGCCCACCAGTGGAGCTGGTTCTTGGGGTCCATCAGTAGAGTTGATTCTTGGGGCCCACCAGTGAGGTTGATTCTTGGGGTCTTCCAGTGGAGTTGATCCTTAGGGCCCACCAGTGGAGTTGATTGGGACCCACCAGTGGAGTTGATTCTTGGGGCCCACCAATGGAGTTGATTCTTGGGGCCACAAGTGGAGATGATTCTTGGGGCCACCAGTAGAGATATCTCTTAACTATCTCTCATATCTATATATCTATCAATATATCCATTTTTAATCTCTTATCTGTCTATCTCTCATTTACCTCATATCTATCTATCTATATATATGTTGGTCAGCACATCAAAAACAAACGTAAAGAAATTAGTGTAGGTGCTTACTGACAGCAAAGCAATGCAAACACAACACAACATCAGCAACACTCCATAAGTGCCAAAAATAGTCAAAGTGACTATACTAATTTTTTTTCACAATGCATTTTGGCTACTTTAGGATACATGAAAATGTGAGGTTCTTAGCGTACAATTTTAGTGTAAATAGAGTGCTGCTGATATTGTGTTGTGTTTGGATCTCATTATCTATCTATCTATCTATCTATCTATCTCATATCTATCTATCTATCTCATATCTATCTATCTATCTATCTATCTATCTATCTTTCTATCTATCTATCTATCTCATATCTATCTATCTATCTATCTATCTCATATCTATCTATCTATCTATCTATCTATCTATCTATCTATCTATCTCATATCTATCTCTATCTTCTCATATCTATCTATATCTATCTATCTATCTGTCTATCTATCCTCATTATCTATCTCTTCTTCTCTTCTTTATTTATCTACCTCATATCTATCTCTCTCTCATATCTATCTATCTATCTATCTCTATATACTGTTATCTACTCATATCTATCTATCTATCTCTATACTATCTGTCTTCTGTCTCATTCTCTTCTTTCTCATATATATCTATCTAGTCTATCTATCATCATATCTATCTATCTATCTATCTATCTATTCTATCTGTCTATCTATCCTATCATATCTGTCTCTATCACTATCTCAATCTATCTATATATCTATCTATCTATCTATCTATCTATCTATCTATCTATCTGTCTGTCTATCTCATATCTATCTATCTATCTATCTATCTATATCATATCTATCTGTCTATTTCAGGGCTTCTTAGTGATTTTACTGCTAAGACCTGATACATTTATGGTTATTTTTGAGACCGCTGTATATGTTTGTATTTGTGTTAGTCATTTATATAGAGCTGCTATGTTCCCCAGTGCTCTACAGAAATTTTCCTCATTCACATTGGCCCCTGTCCCCTTTGGGGCTCAAAGTGTAAATCATGGCTCAGTATCCCTCTGCAGATCTTCTTATAATCTTGCGGTCAATACCTTTCAGTTTGGCTATGCTTAGCTGATCCCTAAATCTATAAAATCTTCAGGGAGTCATTGTGTTATAGTTAGCATTGCATATTAATGTACCAGGTGCCAAAACTTTTGCACAAGCCCCTGGGGTCAAATCACTTAACTGATTTTTCTTTCCAGCTAATAATAGATTGTTCTGCTTGTTTGCCATTGATTGTTCAATCCTTTGACAGCACAGTTCTCCGCAGATCACAGGCGATGGTCAGGGAGGGATAGCCTCTCATACATGGTAGGGATAGCCTCTTGCACATGGCTTGGATAGCCTCTCTTACATGGCTGGGATAGCCTCTCACACATGGTTGGGATAGCCTCTTGCAAATGGCTGGGATAGCCTCTCACACATGGTTGGGATAGCCTCTTGCATATGGCTGGGATAGCCTCTCGCACATAGCTGTGATAGCCTCTCACACATGGCTAGGATAGCCTCTTGCACATGGCTGGAATAGCCTCTCGAACATGGCTGAGTTAGCCTCTCATACATGGCTGGAATAGCCTCTCGCACATGGCTGGAATAGCCTCTCGCACATGGTTGGGATAGCCTCTCACACATGGCTGGGATAGCCTCTCGCACATGGCTGGAATAGCCTCTCACACATGGCTGGGATAGCCTCTCGTACATGGCTGTGATAGCCTCTCTGACATGGCTGGTATAGCCTCTCGGACATGGCTGGGATAGCCTCTCGCACATGGTTGGGATAGCCTCTCGCACATGGTTGGGATAGCCTCTCGCACATGGCTAGGATAGCCTCTCGAACAAGGGTGGGATAGCCTCTCACACATGGCGGAGGTAGCCTCTCGCACATGGCTGAGGTAGCCTCTCGCACATTGCTGGGATAGCCTCTCTCACATGGTTGGGATAGCCTCTCGCACATGGCTAGGATAGCCTTTCGCACATGGTTGGGATAGCCTCTTGCACATGGCTGAGGTAACCTCTCGCACATGGCTGGAATAGCCTCTCACACATGGCTGGGGTAGCCTCTCACACGTGGCTGAGGTAGCCTCTCGCACATGGCTGGGGTAGCCTCTCACACGTGGCTGAGGTAGCCTCTCGCACATGGCTGAGGTAGCCTCTCGCACATGGCTGGGGTCGCATCTCACACATGGCTAGGACAGCCTCGCACACAGGGCTGGGATAGCCTCTCTCACATGGCTGGGATAGCCTCTCGCACATGGCTGGAATAGCCTCTCGCACATGGCTGGGTTAGCCTCTCGCACATGGCTGGGGTAGCCTCTCGCACATGGCTGGGTTAGCCGATCGCACAGGGCTGAGGTAGCCTCTCGCACATGGCTGAGGTAGCCGCTCGCACATGGCTGGGTAGCCTCTCGCACATGGCTGGGATAGCCTCTCGCACATGGCTGGGATAGCCTCTCGCACATGGCTGGGTGATCCCTCTCTGGCGGGTCTGTTTGTTTTAGCAGCACTCGTGCCAGACGGCCATCTGTGGAGTGTTTGCGCAGAGATGTGAGATGGGAAGGAGTCACAGGTGCACATATGGCAATGTTATAGGATCATTTCTGTGTTTTCACATCATTTTTCTCGCTCACATGCCTTTTCCTGAGCTGGTGAGAGCCTTGACCGGCACAAACCCCCGAAAACAAAGAAAGTGCAAGCTTATTATTATTATTCAACTAGTTACTTCTGCAATGGAACATGTTCCTTCAGGTTAGGGATACACAGCGACTTCTCCTGCAACCTTCATGCCGCATAGAAGCCACCTGACATTTTCATCTGTGCAGAATTTTGAGTCTCACATTCCTGATATATAAAGTCACATCCATGTCCTACTACAAGGCTAAAGTTTTGTTGCTTCATGCTTTTGTGTATCTATCTCTTATCTATCTATCTATCTATCTATCTATCTATCTCATATCTATCTATCTCATATCTATCTATCTCATATCTATCTATCTATCTATCTATCTATCTCATATCTATCTATCTATCTATCTATCTCATATCTATCATATCTATCTATCTCTCTCATATCTATCATATCTATCTATCTCTCTCATATCTATCTATCTCATATCTATCTAATATCTATCTATCTGTCTATCTCATATCTATATATCTCATATCTATCTATCTCATATCTATCTATCTATCTCATATCTATCTGTATCTATCTATCTATATATCTATCTATCTATCTCTCTCATATCTATCTGTATCTATCTATCTATCTATCTATCTAAGTGTTTATGTATCTATTTCTCTATCTGACTAATTATCTATATACCTCTTCTTATCTCATTATGTATCTGTCTAATATCTATTTATTTATTTCATATCAATCTAACTATTGATCCTTCAATCTATCTTTCATTATCTATCTTCTATCTGTATATTTCCATGAATCTATTTATCTCTCTTATCTATCTGTCTATCTATCTATCTATCTATCTATCTATCTATCTACCTACCTACCTACCTATCTCATATCTATCTATCTATCTATCTATCTCATATCTATCTATCCATCTAACTCATATCTATCTATCTATCTATCTATCTATCTACCTACCTATCTCATATCTATCTATCTATCTATCTATCTATCTATCTATCTATCTATCTACCTAACTATCTCATATCTATCTGTCTACCTATATAACTTATCTCATATCTATCTATTTATATCTGTCTATTTCTATCTTTATCTTTCTATCTACCTATCTCATATCTATCCCTTATTTCCTCCAATTACTTATTATCTCATAGCTATCTATCTAATATCTATCTATCTATCTATCTATCTATCTCTCTATCTATCAATCAATCTCTATCTATCTCATATCTATCTATCTGTCAATCAATCTCTATCTATCTCATATCTATCTATCTATCTATCTATCTATCTCTCTGTCTATCTAGGTGTTTATGTATCTATTTCTCTATCTGACTAATTATCTATATACCTCTTTTTTTATCTCATTATGTATCTATCTGTCTAATATCTATTTATTTCATATCAATCTAACTATTGCTCCTTCAATCTATATTTCATTATCTATCTTCTATCTGTATATTTCCATGAATCTATTTATCTCTATCTATCTATCTATCTATCTATCTATCTACCTATCTCATATCTATCTATATCTGTATCTTTCTATTTGCATTAATGTATCTATATTTCTGTCTACCTATCTCATATTTATCTATCCTTTATTTCCTACAATTACTCTCATATCTAGCTATCTCTATCTTTCTTTGTATCTGTCTCTCTTTCTCTGTCTCTCTATCTATCTATCTACCTATCTCATATCTATCCCTTATTTCCTCCGATTACTTACTATCTCATAGCTATCTATCTAATATCTATCTATCTATCTATCTATCTATCTATCTCATATCTATCTATCTATCTCATATCTATCTATCTATCTATCTATCTATCTCATATCTATCTATCTATCTATCTCATATCTATCTATCTATCTATCTCATATCTATCTATCTATCTATCTATCTATCTATCTATCTATCTATCTATCTATCTATCCCATATCTATCTATCTCATATCTATCTATCTATCTATCTATCTATCTATCTATCTATCTCATATCTATCTATCTATCTATCTATCTATCTCATATCTATCTATCTATCTATCTCATATCTATCTATCTATCTATCTATCTATCTATCTATCTATCTATCTATCTATCTATCTATCTATCTATCTCATATCTATCTATCTCATATCTATCTATCTATCTCATATCTATCTATCTATCTATCTATCTATCTATCCTTTATTTCCTCCAATTTCTTACTATCGAAAAAAATGTAAATACTTACTAGGAGCTGTATTATCCAACACTGGGTAAACGCCTCTAGACCAGAGAGGGCAAAAAGTGCCACAGCCCATGGGTCATTATTACATAGGTCCCCCACCTCCCCATTGGCCTCCATCTCCCACTCTGTGGCTGCAGGCACTGGAGGTGTTGTCTGCCTATAATGACATAAACCTTCAGTGCTTCCAGTGATGTCCTCCGGATCATCCACGTCTTCTGCTGCCCATTACAGGCCGATGGTTGGCCGCTAGCTCCGGGCTGTCATCAGCCTTGTTACCTTCATTGGATACAATACAATACTTTTATCGGAGTGTCCCTTTAAATGACCATTTTTAGATATTTTGTGGCGCAGAGGTGCTTGGCGCGCACGATTTGTAATATTTGTGTAATGGGAGTAGAAATAAAATTTAGAAAATCCAGTTTTGGAAAAAGCAATAAGACTTATTTCTGAAAGTTCTTACAGGATATTTGTTCTAGTGAAAATAGCTAATTTAACAAACACTGTCCGGACAAGGTGCAGCTTGTGTCCTGGTGTTGGCTACACGAGCCCTATTCCCATAAAGGCTGTGTTCTTAACCTGACCTTGTAGACGCCAGATTATAGAATATTCCAGACTATTGGACGGCATAGAAACCGTATCTCTAAGGCTAAGTCTACATAGCACAGGTTTTGGGTCGGATTTTCAGCGGATTCGGTATTCGCCTGTACCCATTATTAATTGGTTATAAAAATTTGTGCATTTTTTTGTCTTTGCAGCTGCAAAGATATGAGGCTGCGATGGGGCCCCTGCAGAGAAGGGGCCCAGCCTGCACTAAAGGGTAGAAGCATCCAATGGAGTGATCCCTTATCACAGGCCTTAGAGTATTAAATGGGTTTTCTCACCACAATGATTAGCTTTTAACATGTAGGGAAAGGTAAATGAAGACTATTACCAAATACATTGCTGTGTTGATTTTGCTTTGGTCAGGAGATAAAGAAGATTTTATCTCCTCTTAGAGCACTCAAGTTTCTCTGGTTACTGACCACCTCTCCCCGCCTCACTCTCCTTTGTCTATTATCTCTCATTGCTCTAAACTGCCTTCAGTCAGTCAGTTTGACCATGGTGAGTCACTCCCTGCAGAGTCTTATCTCTAGCAACAGAGTTTGTTTACCTAAGTAAATAACAAGCTTTCCCCCTTAAAAGCTCCACATTTTATAAATCTTCTGCAGTCATATCATTGTAACAGAAATAGCTAAGAACAGCAGAGCTGATGTGTCAATTACCGCTATAGACCCACCCACAGCCCTGAACAGGGTGTGAGTCTGAAGCTGACTGTGGCTCTGTGAAACTGCATGGTGAGAAAACCCCTTTCAATCCAAGAACTCACTTACGCACGACTCTCCATTCTGTTCTTTGGGAGGAGTACAGCTAAACACAGTGCTCCCCTGTACTGGAAACTCCCATAGAACAGAATGGAGAACACAGAGCTCCCCTGTACTAGGAACTACCATAGACCAGAATGGAGAGAACACAGCGCTCCCCTGCATTAGGAGCTCCCATAGAACAGAATGGAGAACATAGCACTCCCCTGTACTGGGAACTCCCATAGAACAGAATGGAGAACACAGCGCTCCCCTGTACTGGGAACTCCCATATAACAGAATGGAGAACTAAGCACTCCCCTGTACTGGAAACTCCCATAGAACAGAATGGAGAACACAGCGCTCCCCTATACTGGGAACTTCTATAGAACAGATTGGAGAGAACACAGCGCTCCCCTTTACTGAGAACTCCCATAGAACAGAGTGGAGAAAACACAGCGCTCCCCTGTACGGGAAATTCCCATAGAACAGATGGAGAGAACACAGCGCTCCCCTGTACTGGAAACTTCCATAGAACAGAATGGAGAACACACCGCTCCCCTGTACTGGGAACTCCGATAGAACAGAATGGAGAACACACCGCTCCCCTGTACTGGGAACTCCGATAGAATAGAATGGAGAACACAACACTCCCCTGTACTGGGAACTCCCATAGAGCAGAATAGAGAACACACCGCTTCCCTGTACTGGGAACTCCCATAGAACAGAATGGAGAGAGCACAGCGCTCCTCTGTACTGGGAACTCCCATAGAACAGAATGGAGAGAGCAGAGCGCACCAGTAAACTGGTAACACCCATAGAAGAGAATGGAGAACACAGCGCTCCCCTGTACTGGGAACGCCCATAGAGGAGAATAGAGAACACAGCGCTCCCCTGTACTGGGAACTCCCATAGAACAGAATGGAGAGAGCACAGCGCTCCCCTGTACTGGGAACTCCCATAGAACAGAATGGAGAACACAGCACTCCCCTGTACTGGGAACTCCCATAGAACAGAATGGAGAGAGCACAGCGCTCCCCTGTACTGGGAACTCCCATAGAACAGAATGGAGAACACATTGCTCCCTTGTACTGGGAACTCCCATAGAAGAGAATGGAGAACACAGCGCTCCCCTGTACTGGGAACGCCCATAGAGGAGAATAGAGAACACAGCGCTCCCCTGTACTGAGAACTCCCATAGAACAGAATGGAGAACACAGCGCTCCCCTGTACTGGAAACTCCCATAGAACAGAATGGAGAACACAGCGCTCCCCTATACTGGGAACTACGATAGAACAGAATGGAGAAAACACAGCGCTCGCCTATACTGGGAACTCCCATAGAACAGAGTGGAGAAAACACAGCGCTCCCCTGTAGCGGGAACTACCATAGAACAGAATGGAGAACACAGCGCTCCCCTGTACTGGGAACTCCCATAGAACAGAATGGAGAACACACCGCTCCCCTATACTGGGAACTCTGATAGAACAGAATGGAGAACACACCGCTCCCCTGTACTGGGAACTCCCATAGAATAGAATGGAGAACACAGCGCTCCCCTGTACTGGGAACTCCCATAGAGCAGAATGGAGAACACAGCGCTCCCCTGTACTGGGAACTCCCATAGAACAGAATGGAGAGAGCACAGCGCTCCCCTGTACTGGGAACTCCCATAGAACAGAATGGAGAGAGCACAGCGCTCCCCTGTACTGGGAACTCCCATAGAACAGAAAGGAGAGAGCACAGCGCTCCCCTGTACTGGGAACTCCCATAGAACAGAATGGAGAGAGCACAGCGCTCCCCTGTACTGGGAACTCCCATAGAACAGAATGGAGAGAACACAGCGCTCCCCTGTACTGGGAACTCCCATAGAATAGAATGGAGAACACAGCGCTCCCCTGTACTGGGAACTCCCATAGAGGAGAATGAAGAACACAGCGCTCCCCTGTACTGAGAACTCCCATAGAACAGAATGGAGAACACAGGTCCCCCCCCCCCTGTACTGGGAACTCCCATAGAGGAGAATGGAGAACACAGCGCTCCCCTGTACTGGGAACGCTCATAGAGGAAAATGGAGAACACAGTGCTCCCCTGTACTGGGAGGACCCATAGAACAGAATGAAGAACACAGCGCTCCCCTGTATTGGGAATCCCATAGAACAGAATGGAGAACACAGCGCTCCCCTGTACTGGGAACTCCCATAGAACAGAATGGAGAGAACACAGCGCTTTCCTGTACTGGGAACTCTCATAGAACAGAATGGAGAACACAACACTCCCCTGTACTGGGAACTCCCATAGATCAGAATGGAGAGAACACAGCGCTTCCCTGTACTGGGAACTCCCATAGAACAGAATGGAGAGTCATGCACAAGGGTGACCGGCACTTCAGTCTGAGCAGACACTTTCGGGAGCCAATTCATGAGATAAGTGTAAATCCCAGAGGTAGGACCCGCTCCTATCACCCTTTGATGATCTAGCCTATTTATATGCCATCAAAGTCTATGGTGGGAACTCCCCTTTAAATGTGCAGTAGCCATAGCCCATGGACATGAGTGGGACTTTTTTCGGGGAGAAAGCAGCCAAGTTTTTCTATGTCAGGTAACCTCTTTGAGATGGTTCGTAGCCAAACACTTGTATGTCCAGCAGCTGTTCTCTTGAGCCCACCATGTCCATCCATCTTTTCAATGGAGATGAGGGGAGTAGGCTGCTGGCAGGTCATATCTGGTCATTCGCTTCTGTAACATCTGCCACAGAAGATAAAGAGGAGACCCTGGCACACATTCGACTGACCGCAACATTATTGGTTTTGGGCAAACGTTTTATAGTATGTATGGCCACCTTAACTCATAGGATACCAAGTGGTGAGGGACTGGTGCCAACTTGGACTGGAATGTGGCCCAAATACTCTCCTATTTATTTGACCCTCAACTCCATCATCCGTTTTACATGGCATCTCCAGTCCTCAGGTTTCTCACATTTCAAGCTTTTGCATTTTAGAATTTCAGTCCTTTTTTATTTGCAGATGTTAAATTGGTGCTTGTCCAGATAGTGGAGATAGTCCAGAGATAGCTTTTCCCAAGACACGTCTATATTACAAATAGAACGAACAGAAAATAGCCAGCTCACCAGTCCACTGTCATCTGAATTGCATGGACCCCGGTCCAAAGATACATGTGTATAGCTCCAAAGTCCACCAACCATTTGATCCTTAAAACCCATCTTTTTATTGAAAAACAGCATAACATATAGTCTGTAGCAAGAAAAAAGCAAATGGAATCCGCTGACTCATTTCGAACTGCTTACGAGTTCTTAATCATAGCGTACAACTTTGTTACAAACAACAACCATATATATGTCTCTCAACCAACTAGGCCTCGGTTTCTAGTGGTTAGGCGCCATATATATGGTTGTTGTTTGTAACAAAGTTGTACGCTATGATTAAGAACTTGGAGGCAGTTCGAAAAGCATCAGCGGATTTCATTTGTCTTGGTAGGGCCGCAGACTATATTTTACGCTATTTTTCAATAAAAAAGATGAATTATTATGTCTATATGACAGAAAATTCTGATGAACTCTTAATGGAAAGCCCGGCATTGATGGGGACAGTCTCATGTACATGTATAGGTACAATCTCTGGATGTTACGGTGCAATATATATACAGTCAGTCCCCGACTTACATCATTCCGACTTACATCTGTCCCCTAGTTACAAATGGAGACTTATGGGGCATGCTGGCACTTGTAGTTCCATATTACACAGCAGATAGTAGCTGTGGAATGACAAGTGCCAGCACACCACAGCAGCATAGGAGGTGAGAATGAGGTGAAATCTCCTTAACAAGGGCACAGACAGCAAAACAAATGTAAAAACCCTTCCCTGCAATATCCAAAACAAAAAATAAACCTTTCGTGCTGGAGTTACATGTAATAAATCTACCTGTTCCGACTTACAGACAAATTCAACTTAAGGACAATCCTACAGTCCCTATCCCAATTGTAACCCGGGGACGGCCTGTATAGGAAAAGTCCAGACATTGTGGAAAATTCTGTATTGTACTAGGTTGGTGCTCAACCTTCCGAAGAATTTCTGATGATCTTAGAGGGTCAGGAAACTTGAGGCACAGAATTAGGCGCAGTGACATGTCCATGTGATGTCAGGAGTTTTTATCGGTGGAGATCAAGTGCGGGAGTCTCCTTCTAACTGATAAAACAAAGTGGGAGACATGCTCCTCTGAAGCTGTGCCCCTTCATTTCTGATCAGCTCTGGCTAGCTTGCCTTGGAGAGGGGAGCAAGCTGTTTACAAACTCGAAGGAAGTCTACAAATCCATACACCCTATTGATTGTTTCTCCGAGAAGAGGAGCCAGTGAGGGATGAAGGTCCACAAAGCTCTGATGAGCACTTCTGCCCTTATGTTGTAGCCAGGAGCATAGCTACAGGGGGTGCAGAGGTAGCAGTCGCTACCGGGCCCTGCAGCCTGAGGGGGCCCAAAAGCCCTTCTGCCACATAAGGAGAAATTGGGTAATTGGGGGGCCCCATTTCACTTTTTGCACTAGGGCCCCGGAGCTTCAAGTTACGCCTCTGGTTGTAGCATTGGGTGGGGGTCTCAGCACCCAGTGATCAAAACTTCTAAAATACCAGTATAATATGTCAAAAGCTTCGGGAAAACATTCTACCAGAATCATCCAAAACTCCTACAATAGTTTTTAATATCGGGGAAGGTCACTCTTTAAAGGACTTGCCCCTTTTGAAAAATCCCTTTTACTTAGTAGTGTCCTCCAACCCTAAGAAGATCATAGGGTGTCCCTTATATTGTTGCACTTAAGATTCAGTTCAAATTCGATCCCAAGCTAAAGGTTGGCCCAAATCCAATTTTGTTGAAGATCACCAAAAAAATCATTCTGAACCCTTACCTTTGGGGGCTAGGGTTTTTGGGAGTTTTTACAGGTTAACTTGCTATTCCATGTCAATCCTGATACTACATCACTTCCCATCCAACATCACATCTGGTCAGGTTCGGACTGGCCCACAGTTGTATAGGGCAAACCCCCGGTGGGTCCCTGAGCATGGTAGACCTGGAGTTGTTGTTTAACTGTATATACATCCTCAGAAGAGGAAGAAAGTGTACAAAAAGAGTCAAAAAGCAAGAGGCAGAGTAATGGAGGCATGAACAGTGACTTACAGTAGATATAGGGTGGTCCACTAAAATATACTACACCTGTGGACCCAGAAACAGCTGAACTGGTGGCACCCTAGGATCAACTCCACCTGTGGGCCCAAAGCACCCCAGTCTGACTCGGCATCTGGTTACCAAAACATACTAACCCCTATTTTATGGTAACCAGAAGTGAAATGGGAGTGGAATTGACGGAGTACCAGGAGTGCCACCAGTCCGGGAGCACCACAAAATGCTAAGTTAAAGGGGTTGTCTAACTACAAGAATTGCTTTTTATGTTAAACATCTTGCAAAAACAAGTCACTTTGCAATATGTGTCTATTAACAGTGTCCTACCTATTCTGAGATATTCACTCTTGTATGGGCTGCATCAGCTCCTCGGGTCGCTATAGCTACAGACCTGTTAGATCTCTCCTGATAGGCTGCCAGTGCCAGTCACTATAGCTACAGAACTGTTAGATCTCTCCTGATAGGCTGGCAGCGCTGGTTGCTTTAGCTACAGACCTGTTTACTCTCTCCTGATAGGCTGCCAGCACTGGTCGCTACAGCTACAGACCTGGCTTCTACTGCAGCCTAGTAAAAGCCAGTAAACACGCCCCTGAATTCAAAGGGATACCAAGGAACCAGGACTGAGGTGAGATGAATCAATGTAGTGAGACAACCCCTTTAACCTGTAAAGACCCTATCCCCAACCTATGGTTAGTATTATCATTTGCAGTTTGCCTGCACTTTACGGATACCTATTTTTAATATGGACTAAATAAAAAAAAAAATATTTTACATTATACTTTTTTTGGGAGCTGGATACAACTTTTTTTTTTCCTTGGATAAGGTTAATGTTATGTTTAGAGTTAAGAGAAACCATTAAGGTTCAGAATGTCCCAAATCCAAATTTTTTTGCAAGTTCATTCCTACCAGCAACCTTTCCCAGCAACATTAGTGTCTACGTGATCCACGTTGGATGTATTTGATTCCCCTGTAGCGCCACCACTGGACAAGTGAAGCATTGCACCGTTCCTTATAACACCAATGGCTTTTTTTCTGAACTAAACATCTCCTTTAAATGATAGCCCAAAAAAATTATTCCATCCTACTATACTCAAAGAATAAATACGTTTTTCCCAATGTGTTGGTTATCAATTTATTGATTAAAAAATCTATAAATCAAATGAAAAAAAAATTATCAATACATTTTTATTGGAGTTTTTCTGAGAAATCAAACATAAACAAAAATCCCCCAAAGGGGACAAACAAAGGGAACTTATTTTATAGATTTTTTTATATAAATTTTTATGGCACCTTTTTAGGCTTTTTTTTGGGGGGAGGGGGCTTCTATATTCTATATTGGGACATTAAATGGGTTGTCTCACTACATTCATCTCACCTCAGTCTTGTTTTCTTGGTTTCACTTTGAATTCAGGGGCGTGTTTAATGGCTTCTACTAGGCTGTAGTGGAAGCCAGGTCTGTAGCTATAGCAACCAGCGCTGGCAGCCTATCAGGACAGACAGAACAGGTTTGTAGCTATGGCAACCAGTGCTGGCAGCCTATCAGGAGAGATCAAACATGTCTGTAGCTATAGCAACCAGAGCTGGCAGCCTATCAGGAGAGATCAAACATGTCTGTAGCTATAGCAACCAGAGCTGGCAGCCTATCAGGAGAGATTGAACAGGTCTGTAGCTATAGCAACCAGTGCTGGCAGCCTATCAGGAGAGATCAAACAGGTCTGTACCTATAGCAACCAGCACTGGCAGCCTATCAGGTGAGATCAAACAGGTCTGTAGCTATAGTGACCAGTGCTGGCAGCCTATCAGGAGAGATCACACAGGTCTGTAGCTATAGCAACCAGCGCTGGCAGCCTATTAGGAGAGATCAAACAGGTCTGTAGCTATAGCAACCAGTGCTGGCAGCCTATCAGGAGAGACCAAACAGGTCTGTATCTATAGCAACCAGTGCTGACAGCCTATTAGGAGAGATCAAACAGGTCTGTAGCTATAGTGACCAGTGATGGCAGTCTATCAGGAGAGATCACACAGGTCTGTAGCTATAGCAACCAGTGCTGGCAGCCTATCAGGAGAGATCAAACAGGTCTGTAGCTATAGCAACCAGTGCTGGCAGCCTATCAGGAGAGATAGAACAGGTCTGTAGCTATAGCGACCAGTTCTGGCAGCCTATCAGCAGAGATCAAATAGGTCTGTAGCTATAGCAACCAGCGCTGGCAGCCTATTAGGAGAGATCAAACAGGTCTGTAGCTATAGTGACCAGTGCTGACAGCCTATCAGGAGAGATCACACAGGTCTGTAGCTATAGCAACCAGTGCTGGCAACCTATCAAGAGAGATCAAACAGGTCTGTAGCTTTAGCAACCAGTGCTGGCAGCCTATCAGGAGAGATAGAACAGGTCTGTAACTATAGCGACCAGTGCTGGCAGTCTATCAGGAGAGAACAAACAGGTCTGTAGCCATAGCAACCAGTGCTGGCAGCCTGACAGGATAGATCAAACAGGTCTGTAGCTATAGCGACCTGAGGAGCTGATGCAGCCCATACAAGAGGGGATATCTAGGAATAGGTAGGACACTGTTAATGGACACATATTGCAAAGTGACTTGTTTTTGTAAGATCTTTAACATAAAAAGCAGCAATCCCTGTAGTGAGACAACCCCTTTAAGTAAATATATATTTTTTTGTATTTATATTCTTTGTAAATACTTAGCCCTGTGCTTTCTATCAAAATTCCTACCCTGACAAGTTCTCAGCACTAACATTTGTGTTTGCGTTGGCCAATTTGCAGCCTTCACACAAGAATTTCACCCATCAAACATCCTGCGTTACAGGGAAACTCAGAAAGAGAAGCTTATTTTAATTACCGAGCGGCAATTGTGTTTTTTTTGTTTTGGTTTTTATGCTTTTTTTTTTTTTTTGCAGAGCACGTTCTGAAAGGAGAACAAAAATGTTATAAAACGGAATCGTGCGCCAACGAGAGAGAACAAACATATTTTTAGCAAAGTCAACTCATGAGGCCCAAATATCTGTGATGCGTCAGTGACATTATCCAAAAGGAAGCGGATAAATGCCCAAATGGGAGTGATCTGAGATTAAGAAACAACACAGACGTCTTGAAGGCAACTGAGTTGTAAGATCAAGATGACAGAGAATGGGAGAGAGAGAGAGAGAGAGCCCCCCGGGGCATTTTTCCAAAATGTCTACTCCTTTTCTGTGCCAGCCATCTGTGTTCATTTAATGTCTCTCTGGCTGTGTGTTAATGTGGAAGAAGGGCAGCAAACAAATGTTCTCATGTTGCAAGGCAGAGTGCGCCTTCTATTGTACAGTGAAACCTTCTTGCTGGACCTTCTCGAGTCAGACATAATAATCCGGTGGTCCCGGGAGGCCGGCAATTTCACCGACACCGGCTGTAGAGGAGATGGTCGGGGGCAGATTTTTATTCAAATAAAGACTTAACACGGGAATGGTAGGAAAAGTATAAATGGATCAAATTGACGGAGGAGAAAAAAAAAACAGAAAAAAATTTCAGAAAATTAGCTTCCTTTTTTTTCTTCCAAGTTTTATTGAACAGTGAATTAGGTGAAATGCGCGTTGGGTCTTCCTTGACCCTTTATGGTCTGTATCCCTTTAATATTATTTCTCTACCCCTATTGGGTCATTATATACTTTGTTTTCTAGTGTGTTGGTGTATTTTGGGGGTGTTCCCTACTATTTTACTATATGTTTTCTACTTTTCTAGTTTATTCTAAAGTAATCAAAGGGGTTTTGCCACAAAGTAACATTGATGTGGGAAGTTTGCAAATTAAATAATAAACATTTTCACCATTCATCATTATTAAAGAATCTTTACTATTTTTGTTTTATCTGCTCCCTTAGTGATCCATAGTGTACAGCTTGTCTCTAGAGGTGACGACAGCTCCTCAGTCCTGGCAGCACATGCTCAGATATCACCTCTCCTCTGTGTCAGTCTCTTCCTGCTTAGTAATCACACACACACACTGCTGAGCAAGTGTTCAGCCCCAGGTGCTGTCATCCTACTCCCGTCCTCTGTACTCCTTAGTAATCACACACACTCACTGCTGAGCGAGTGTTCAACCCCAGGTGCTGTCATTCTACTCCCGTCCTCTGCACTCCTTAGTAATCACACACACTCACTGCTGTGCGCTTGTTCAACCCCAGGTGCTGTGATTCTACTCCCGTCCTCTGCTCCTTAGTAATCACACACACTCACTGCTTAGTGAGTGTTCAACCCCAGCTGCTGTCATTTTCTCCTATCCTCTGTACTTCTTAGTAATCACACACTCTCACTGCTGAGCGAGTGTTCAACCCCAGGTGCTGTCATTCTACTCCTGTCTTCTGTACCCCTTAGTAATCACACATACTCACTGCTGAGCGAGTGTTCAACCCCAGGTGCTGTCATTCTACTCGAATCCTCTGTACTCCTTAGTAATCACACACACTCACTGCTGAGCGAGTGTTCAATCCCAGGTGTTGTCATTCTACTCCCATCCTCTGTACTTCTTAGTAATCACACACATTCGCTGCTGAACAATTGTTCAACCCCAGGTGCTGTCATTCTACTCCTATTCTCTGTACTTCTTAGTAATCACACACACTCACTGCTGAGCGAGTGTTCAACCTCAGGTGCTGTCATTCCACTCCCGTCCTCTGTACTCCTTAGTAATCACACACACTCACTGCTGAGCAAGTGTTCAACCTCAGGTGCTGTCATTCTACTACCAGTCTCTGTGCTCCTTAGTAATCACACACACTCACTGCTGAGCAAGTGTTCAACCTTAGGTGCTGTCATTCTACTCCTGTCCTCTGTACTGCTTAGTAATTAGTCAATTTGTGCAAATAAATAAAAAGAAAAAAAAGAAACCTTAAAGGGGTTTTGCCACGATGTAATGTTGACGTGGGATCCTCCAAAAGGGGTTTTTTTAATCACTTTTCTAAAATTTTTGGTGATTACAAAAAATTAAAGCCCTGAGAAAAGCAAAACACCTTTCCCCTTACTTTCCCCCTTGGGTTACTTCAAAGCTTCTTTTAGAAAACGCCCCGGGACAAGACCTGTTGCGGGCCCGGGGGCGGGCGCAAGAGAGCTTTTATCTGAGGAGACTGAGCTCCCAGAAGTTTTTTAAGGGCACCGGGTAGCAATATTTTTATTTTTTGTATACAGAAAAAAATAGTTTTATGTGAAAAAGATCCCGCTTTATCTGATGACAAAATAACATGAAAAATTTTTCCCAAGTGCGGGTATAAAAAAGCTGTTTTTTTTTGTATACAAACCCACAATTAAATTAGTTTGATTATTTAAGGGGAAAAATGTCACGGGAAACCCCAAGCAGCTTTGTGCTTTTCGGTTTTGGGGCCGTCTCCCCTCTCTTTCAGTTCCGTGATTTGTTTTACTTTAAAGTTTTTTGCAGAAAAGGGCTTTTCCCTAAAAGTACAGCCCCTGAGGCGTGCCCTTGCTGTATTGAGAAACCCACTCTTGTACGGGTTTATTATTTCACTTAAGTTTTGAGATGCCCCCTTTGGGATTCCCACTACTCACGGGGCCCCCACCTCTCTCCCCGCAGTTTCATGACTCGCGTGATTTTTTTACCCCCCTGCCTTTGCTAAGAAGAGAGGTAAAAAAACTTTCTCCTGGAAAATTTCCCCTTTAATCGGGTATGGCACTGAAAAAAAAAACTTTCTAAAGTTTGGCTCCTCAGGATTTTAACTTAGAACCCCTATTTCAGGGAAAAGGGGAAGGAAGTGCTAATCACTCAGCTACATTGTACTCTCACAGTTTTTTGCATAAAAACCCCCTTTTTTTGACTAGAGGGGAACACACTAGGGGGAAAATAAAGGTGATAACCCAAACCTCCCGAGTCACCTTTATATAAATCCTCCTTTTTAAGCACACTGAAAGCTGAAGCAGGACAAACCAGGCATGA
The DNA here is from genome assembly GCA_025379985.1 of Phyllomedusa bahiana. Classification (NCBI taxonomy): domain Eukaryota; kingdom Metazoa; phylum Chordata; class Amphibia; order Anura; family Hylidae; genus Phyllomedusa; species Phyllomedusa bahiana. The sequence continues at coordinate 38,084 of JAODAL010012312.1, forward strand.
AATAGCAAGTGGCAAAACCCTGTTAATTAATTATATATAAGTTACTGCAGGATATTTTTCAAGGGTTTTTGCCTTTCCCCCTATCTTGAAATGTTTTCCCATCTTATTTTGTTTTTTTTGTTTTTTTTTTTTTATGTTTTTAATAAAAAGTTTTAAACTTGGGGATCTAAATTTTTTTTGGGGGGGGTTTGGGTTTTTGTTATTCTGATTTTTACCCCTTTTTGGGTTTGGGGATTTTTGTTATATTGGCCCAATAATTGGATGATCACTCAAAGTCAGTTGATGAGAAACAAGGTATCAACTGTAATAGCACTTCATAAAATGTTCAAAAAGTTATCCATTGATTTATGAGTGTGTCCTCCAACTCCCTGTCTTCATCGGCGGCAGGGCCGGGACGACGGGTAGGCAGAGGTAGGCGATCGCCTAGGGCGATCTCTCAAAATGACAATGAGAAGATTGCTTATGGTTCTAAGAAGGGTTTAAAAAAGTCCAAACCCCAAACCGGTTTGATCTTCGGATAGTGGTGGCATTTAGGTTTCAATTTTTGGGAAAATTTCTTTTGGGGCTAAGCCCCAAGAAACCCCGGGGTGGCCAGAGGAAACGATTCAAAAAACACCCCCTCAGAACAACCCTAAAAAATGGGCCCAAATCAACAAACACTAACCTGAAAGCCCTTGCCTCAGAAATTTCCCCTTATGGGGACGCATAACTGTCAACTGGCTGAAAAATTTTGGGATTAACCCATGAGGTTTGACAAAAGAAGAAAGAGGAAACCCCAATTTTTTATTAAAACCCAAACATCTTGCCCCACTGTCCAAAGATCTAAGGCTTGGGGAAATTTGGGCCCCCAATTATCTTAGAGCTCTAAGTAAATCGGGTTCACAATAAAAGGTTCCCCGATGGATACTGAGATGTTTCCACGGCTGGCCCATAGGCTTTAATACAACAAAAAGTGGTCCTTAAAAAGGATTAAAAATTGGGTCTATTTGTTAGGGCTATAGGCTTCTTGTGCGGGATACAAAAGTGTGGTAGACCACGTTATTGTGTCCCACCGGCAAAGAGAGCACACACAGTTCTAAAGGGGCTACGTTTTTCTCTATTTTATTTATATAGGAGCATGGTGGCTATGGGGTGGTATCCTTTTCGGTACCTTTTTTTCTCGAAAACCCAATGAATACCTGCAACAGAGGGAAAAAAGAGGGGTTTTAAGTTTCCCAACTTGAAGGGGTTCCCTTCTTGTTTTTTAGAGGGCTGCTGCGAGTTTGGGGGTTTTAAGGGCCTGAAATAGTTTTTTCACCACGAAAACCACTATTCATGATTTAAATTGGTTTGACAAAAATAGTGGAGGACACCATTTTCTGTACTGAAGGTCAAAAGACCCCTGGGGCTTTAAAGGGATGAAATTTTTCTTTTATGGGTTTTCAAATTTTAAGGGGAAAATAAAAAACAATGGGATGTTGTTTCCCGTTGGGGCCCCAGGTATTATCTGGAATGGACCCAACATCTCTAGGTGTCACATGGGTGACCTATTTGTGAATGACAACTGTGTAATACTTTATTTCTCCTGTGGGGGCACTGTAAGGGAACCGAAGACTTGCTGTTAGCTCTCCCAGGTAGGTGTCTTAGCAGTAAACCAGTGATCAACTTCCAATTTCCAGTTTTAATGCCAAAAAGGAATAGTCCAAAGCAGAGAACCCCTTTAGGATTTTCGTCTATGTCACAAGGTTTTATGGAAAGGAAAGTGAGAAGCCCCACACCCCCCTGTTTATGTAACAAATCCCCCAATTTGCTTTTGACCCATTGATCTTTAGAAAGCAAAAGGGATATTTAGCCAAACCAGCATCACCCCTGTAAAAACAGTGTTTCGGGGTGTTTGCCCCTCATCAGTACAGAGCAGAGTATGCTGGCATGGCTGAGTGGGAGGGAATGAGTGGCTCAGAAAGGGAAGATCTCTCCTTAGGGAGAGCGCCATATAGGTGTGTGGAGATTCGAAATTGCCTTTTGCACTCCACAAAGTATCTGCATATCACAAGGCATTCTGGGAAAGGAACTGAGAAGCTCAAGCGCCCTCTCTTCATATCCCCCCTCCCCAACCTACTAGAACTGTAACTTTTTTTTTATTTTCCATCTACATAGCATTGTGAGGGCTTATTTTTTTGCAGGAGAAGAGATACTTTCTAATGGTGTCATTGACTGTATTATGTAATGCAATGGGAAATATGAAATTCTTTATGGGTTGGAACTTGAAATTGCTCTATTTTTGTTGCGGGTTTCGGTTTTATGGAGTTCACACTTTGGTGTAATTGACATGTTATCTGTATCCTGGAGGTCGGTATCATTCCAGTGATACTATGATACTAAGGGGAACATGTATGAAAAGTGGCGCCGCCTCGATAGTCGTTCTTCCCAGTAGGTTAGTGGGGCATTTGTCAGTGTGTTTGAGAGTGTGCCGCTGTGAGACACATTTATGCGTCAAAAAGTGCCGCATAGAGTGTGAATGGGCCAAAATGTGTCTCAGCCACACCACTATGAAACTGGTATGGATTGGTCCGACAGTTTCTCACCACATTTTGTCATGACACATTCATAAATGTGGAGCGTCGTATTAATTTGTAGCAACACCCCCCCCCCCCCACCTCCAGGGGTGTAGCTATAGAGGATGCAGAGGTGGCAGTCGCTACCGGGTCCTGCAGCCTGAGGGGGCCCAAAAGCCGTCCGGCTACATAAGGAGATACCAGCATTGTAAGCAGCACATTGTAACTGGAGGGGCCCATTTCACTTTTTGCACTAAGGCTCTGGAGCTTCAAGTTAGGCCTCTGCCCCCCTTCACCTTGTAGAATTGGCTCATAAAAAGTGTCAAGTCAGAGACATAACTTCAAGCTTTTGGGCCCTAGTGCAAAAAGTGAAATGGGCCCCCCAGCTACCATGCGCCATTTACAATACTGGAGTCTCCTTATGTGGCAGAAGGGCTTTTGGGCCCCCTCAGGCTGCAGGGTCATGGAAAGCGACTGCTACCTCTGCACACCCTATAGCTACCCCCTTTGGTGTCGGGTCCTAAATCTAGATTTTTTTTGTTAAGCCGATTATGCATCTGTCGGACACAGCTACAACAGGTTTTTTGAGTCAAAGCACAGCAGAAAACTGGTGCAGCCCCGTTCATACATGCCCCCCTTTACATTTTACAATTTTCAATGTTTTAATCCTTTAAAGAAAACTTTTTTAATTTCTTTTAAATTTGCGCCTTTTTCTGCAACCAGTAACTTTTTTATTTTTCCATCCATGGACCTGACTGGGAGCTTTTTTTATAGGATGAAGTGTAATTTTTATTGATATCACTATGGGACGCACTTTCTTAACATTTGTTATTCCATTTTCTTTTTTTTTTGAATGTCAAATGATCAAAGGAAAAAAAACAACACAATTTTGGTGTGGGGTATTTAATGTTCTACACTGTTCATCATACGGCATAACATTTTTTGGAATTTTATTGCACTCAACTTTTATGAATGCAGCAACACCAATTATGTTTAACTTTTTTGCTTTTTATTTATGTTTTGAACTTTTATGTCATTATATCACTTTTCCATCACGGACATTCGGGGATAGGTGATATAACGTTATGGGCTTGTTCACACGGCTTATTTGGATGAGGTTTTGGCTGAGGTTTTCGGAGCGTTTCCTCGCCCAAAACCTCATCCAAATCGTTCATTCCATTGATTCCTATGTAAAACCTCGTTGTAGTTCACACACGACGAGGTTTTTCACGCTTCTTTGGAAGCACTGAAAAAGAAGTGTCATGTCAATTCTTGAAGTGTGTTTTTGATGCGGTTTTTGGCGCGGTTTTGATGCGTTTTGGGCGCGGTTTTGGGCACGGTTTTTGTCTTGACTATTTATTTGTATGGGTGAAAACCTTGTCGAAAACCTCATCCGAAACCTGTTCCAAAACCTGATTCAAAACCTTGCCAAGAAACGCCTCTAAAACCTCTTCTGAAGAAGCGTCTTTCAGGCGAGGTTTTGGGAGAGGAAACGCTCTGAAAACCTCGTCCAAAACCACGTAAAAATAAGCCGTGTGAACATGGCCTAAGAGTTGCAGTTTGTGCTGTTAGGTTGTTTTTAATCATTTTTTTACATCCTTCAAAACTTCACAAAACAACCTGGGGGATGGGGGTTGTTATATAACTTTAACATTTTTTGCTGATTTCCCCTAAATACAGCCCTAACCTTCACTTCAGAGCTGATCTGGTAAGACCCAGCAGCCCTGGTGACCACATGACCACTGGGGCTTCCTGCTAATCTGTATACACAGCGCTCCTTAAGCGCTTTAACACCGTCCCTGCCTTCTGCATGGAGAGCGGCTGTAACCGGAAGCTGGCTCTCCCCTCCTGCAGCTGCACACTTATGCATGGCTGTTTTGAAACAGCCGTGTAGACTTAGATGCCAACCACCTGAACGTTTAAAGTCAATAGGTGATCGGCATCAATATGGGCCATGACTGCATCCCTCCTCCCCTATTGGGTTTTCTTATCATGCCGTTCTATAGCATGACATGCAGCTTCAGACTCACACTTCCTGGTCAGGCTGTGACGGTTTTATAGCAGTGATTGTCATTTCAGCTCTGATGACATGAATGCTGGAGATGTATAATCTGTAGTGCACAAGACTACAGAACTCCAGGGGTTAAAACTTGTCATTAACTTAGGTAACCAAGTTCCTGTGCTAGAGATTAGACTCAAAAGGGTGAGACTCACCATGGTTATATAGTTAGTACGGCTGAAAAAAGACATATGTCCATCAAGTTCAACCAAGGGTGGGAAAAAATAGGGTGAAGGAAGGGAGATGAGGAGTTTTTTTTTAAGCCAAGATTCCCCAGTGGTGAAAGCTTTAAAACCCATAAGGCAAGAACCAATCTGCTCTAAGGAAGATTTCATTTCTGACCCCAGAGTTGCCATCAGACTGGATCTAGTATTTTATATAGCTACATAAGCATTAATATTCTTTAGTTTCAGGTAGATATCAGCCTTTCTTGCATCTCCAAACTGTTCCTGCTGTGACCAGCTCCTCAGGCGGCTATTCCACAGATTTACAGTTCTCACAGTGAAGAACGCTTTTCTCCTCTGGAGATTGAATCCTTTTTTCTCTAGTCAAAGGGAATGACCCCTTGTCTTTTGAGGGGGCCTTACATGAAATAATATTTCCCCATACATTTTGAAGGGACCATTTATATATTTATATAAATAAATCATGTCCCCCCGGAGCCGTCTTTTCTCGAGACTAAATAAATTCAATTCTTCTAACCTCTCCTCATAACTAAGATGCTCCATTCCCCTTATAAGTTTGGTTGCTCGTCTTTGTACTCTCTCTAGCTCCATTACATCTCTTCTATAAACTGGAGCCCAGAACTGAACAGCATATTCCAAGTGAGGTCGCACCAATGCTTTGTACAGCGGTAGAATTACATCCCTGTCCCGTGAGTCCAGGACTCCTTAATACACGCCAATATCTTACTTGCCCTAGAGGCAGCTGATTGACATTGCATGCTGTTCTGTAGTCTATGATCTACAAGAATGCCCAGATCTTTCTCAACAAGTGATTCTCCAAGTTTTTCTCCCCCCAGGACATATGATGCCTGCAGATTATTACCCCCTAGGACATATGATGCCTGCAGATTATTATCCCCTAGGACATATGATGCCTGCAGATTATTACCCCATAGGACATATGATGCCTGCAGATTATTACCCCATAGGACATATGATACCTGCAGATTATTTGTACCCAGATGCAGAACCTTACATTTATCCACATTGAACCCCATTTGCCAAGTGGATGCCAAAACACTCAGTGCGTCCAGGTCTGCTTGCACTTTACAGACATCTTCCATAGATTGCACTACCCTGCATAAGGCAGTTTGTAGAGCAATCAGATGAGAGAAAGAGGAGAGAGGTGGTCGGTAACCTAGAGAACCTGTGTACACTAGCACTAGATAAAATCTTATTTATGTCCTGAACAAAGCAAAATCAGAACAGCATTGTATTTGGTAATATTCTTCATTTACCTTTCCCTACATGTTAAAGGCTAATTATTGTAGTGAGAAAACACCTTTATGGCAAGTAGTGCCCCGGACAGCCCTGTGTGTAGCCTTAGGGGGTATATACAAGAGTGCCAAGATAAAGATGAAATAAAGTGTTGGAAAATCTGGAAAATACCTGAAAACGTAAAACACCAGCAGAGGGGGAAGAAAACGGATATAATTCAATGTGGCGATCTTTGATGCTGAGACACCCTTAGAACCAGGCAATAGGCACATGTCCCTGGTGGCACGTACTGATTTGAAGGAAATTGGAAAATCAAATATTTTCTCAACAAATCAGTATTTTTGTTGCATTGTCTAATTTTTTTTATTTTTTTTCTCTTTTAATATTTTCCCAATGTGCAGTTTTGCCCTGTGATACTGGGGAGCAGGGGGCATCAGTATATTGTGTTGGCATTTGGATTATGTTGGGCAATTCGCTCAATAGAATATTAAGGGCGTCACCAATTGGTTGTAAGCCAGCATGGTGTATCACACATAACTGTATAACTGGCCCCTATAGAAACCTTAAAGGGGTTTTGCCACAATCTCATTTCATACCTCCTGCATCCAGCTCTTCAGCTCTGTGTGCTCAGAAGGGGGCCGATTTTTTATGAATTGCAGATCATGTGACCCCGCAGGATGACATCACCAGGCCTTTCCTCTCTGCAGTCAAAGAAAGGTCTCTTTATGTGTAGAACTGTAAGTAGCTACATTGTAGCTCAGAGGTAAAACTTTTGCCTCCAGGCACAAAGGTCCTCGGTTCAAATCCCTGCAGGAACCAAACCTGTGGATTTTATCTCTCTTTATCAATGCACAGACCTCATTGAGGTTTCTTTTTTTAAGTTATTTGCACTGTTTGACTAATTACTAAGGAGTACAGAGGACAGGAGTAGAATGACAACACCTGGGGTTGGAACACTTAGTAGCTGTCTGAGAGGAGAGGTGATGTCTGAGCATGTGCGGCCAGGACTGAGGAGCTCCCAGCCCTGGTCGTATCCCCTGGAGATGAGCTGTAAACAATGAATCACTAAAGGAGCAGCTAAGACAAAAATGGTGCAGAATTTTTAATAATGATAAATGGTGAAAATGTTTATTATTTAATTTACAAACCTCCCACGTCAATTTTACTTTGTGGAAAAACCCCTTTAACTATGTGGGGTTGTAATAACAGCAATCACTCCCCTTTGGAAATTAGGAGTTTGAGTGGTTTATCAGTAGTTTTGCACTTGAACAATCTCCCCTGTACAGTGCTGTCGCTTTTCTGCATACTGGTGTGAACTGGTTCTTATCCAATGTACAGGTATGTACTAAGCTGTTGCCCCCCCCCTCATGGATAGTCAGTGTTTGAGCAATTGCGCATTAGTTATCTGCACCTGTGTAATTTCTCCCATGTAGCACTGGGGCTTTTTTGCCTCCTACTGGGAATCGTTTTATGTCCTGCCAGTGAGCCATGAGTACGGCCTGTGTTTTTAAGAGTCTTCCCATTTTTCTGTGATTTTTTTTTTTTTGTAAAATCCAATATTTCCTAAATTGATTTTTTTTTTGGTGCATTTTCTTATAATTTTTTTTTACTTATTTTCTCCAAATCTTAGTTCAGATCGTACGCCTCAGGCTTGTCATGTCTTGGATCAGCCAGGTAGGGAAGCGAGGCCATGCGGGTCAGCCGGGTGATTTACTTAATGAGTCACTCCAAGATCAAAGCTTCCTCCTTAATAACTCTGTGATGATAAATCCCAAATCGTCCCATTAACATGGATGGCTCCGGGCTTTTGATGTGATGAGAGTGCCATGTTTGAACCTTCCATTAATCCGGGGAGCAGCGAGTCCTCAAGTCAACAAATCGTATGCTGTGCTCAGCAACCTACAGCGGTGGACAACCTGGACAACAAAATGTGGGTCACCACCCATACCAGTCATGTTACTGGCAGTAGAGGACCCCTGTGAACAGTGTATGGGCCCCTTATTTTTTAACTTCTACTTTGATGATAATGGGGTGCTAGCTATAAACCACCGGGTGACCACCATTGTTGGCCATTCTGGTAAATCTAGTTAAGTCCGGATAGTGGCTTTAAAGGGATTGTCCATCATCCCTGCTGTTAGGGAATGTATGTTGCTGAGCCCCCAAGAAAACAAAAAAAAATACTCACCCCTAGAGTGACGCTCGTTCTAAACAGAACGTCACCAATGGAGGCTCTGATAGGCTGTAGTAGTCATGTGACACTGCCCAACACCCCTTTGGAAGTGAAGTCTCCATTGAGAGCCTGATTGGTTGCAGCAGTCACATGATACTGCCCAACCTCACCATTCAGGAGTGAAGTCTCCATTGAGAGCCTGATTGGCTGGAGCAGTCACATGACACTGCCCAACCTCACCATTCAGGAGTGAAGTCTCCATTGAGAGCCTGATTGGATGCAGCAGTCACATGACACTGCCCAACCTCACCATTAAGGAGTGAAGTCTCCATTGAGAGCCTGATTGGCTGCAGCAGTCAGATGACAGTGAACGACTTCGCCATTCAAGAGTGAAGTCTCCATTGAGACCCTGATTGGCTGCGGCGGTCACATGACACTGTTCCACTTCACCCTTCAGGAGTCAAGACTCTATTGGGAGCCTGATTGGCTGCAGCAGTCACATGACACTGTTCCACCTCACCCTTCAGGAGTGAAGTCTCCATTGAGAGCCTGATTGGCTGCAGTGGTCACATGAGACTGTCTGGTGTCACCACTCAAGAGTGAAGTCTCCATCCAGGGTCTGATTGGCTGCAGCAGTCACATGACACTGTCTGATGTCACCATTCGGAGCCTTCACCTATAAACGATGGAGTTGGGCAGTGTTATGTAACCGTTGCAGCCAATCAGACCTTGAACGGAGACTTCACTTCCAAGCAGTGTTGTTGGGGAGTGTCTCATGACTACTTCAGCCTATTACAGCCTGCAGTGGTGACATTTTGGTTCGGCCAGAGCCAGAAGACATCAGAAGATCTGGAAAGAGGAACTACAGTAGCATTGTTGGAATGAACATCAGTCCAAAGGTGAGCACGTTATTTTTTATTCTCTTGAGGGCTCAGCAACATACTTTTACTAACAACGAGGGAGGTGGACAACCCCTTTAATTATGTGGCTCCCCCTGCCATTAGATGATCTGCAGCAGTTGTAGTTAGACATCATGTGGGGGCCACCAACACAAAATGTTTTCTCCTTGTTACATGTAAGGAAATCAGTCATTGTCAGACTGGGGACCATAATAGATGTTTCTTGGTGCCCACAAGTAAAGTTAATTCTTGGTGCCCACTAGCTGAGCTGAATCTTGGGGCCCATCAGTAAAGTTGATTTTTGGGCATCACCAATGGAGTTGCTTTATGGAGCCCACCAGTGGATTTGATTCTTGGAGCCCACCAGTGGAGATGATTCTTGGAGCCCACCAGTGAAGTTCATTCTTGGGGTCCACTAGTGGAGATGATTCTTGGGCCCCACCAGTGGAGTTCATTCTTGGGGTCCACTAGTGGAGATGATTTTTGGGGCCCACCAGTGGAGGTGATTCTTGGGGCCACCAGTGGAATTGATTCTTGGGGCCCAACAGTGAGTTGATTCTTGGAGTCCACCAGTTGAGATGATTCTTGGAGCCCAACAGTGGAGGTGATTCTTGTGGCCCACCAGTGGAGGTGATTCTTGGGGTCCACCAGTGGAGTTGATTCTTGGGGCCCACCAGTGGAGGTGATTCTTGGGGTAACCAGTGGAATTTATTCTTGGGGCCCATCATTGGAGTTAATTTTTGGGGCCCATCAGTGGAGTTGATTCATGAGGTCCATCAGTGGAGTTTATTCTTGGGGCCCACTAGTGAACTTGATTCTTGGGACCCATCAATAGAGTTGATTCCTGGGTCCTACCACTGGAGTTAATTCTTGGGCCCTGACAGTGGAGTTGATTCTTGAAGCCCGACAGTGGAGTTGATCCTTGAAGCCCGACAGTGGAGTTGATTCTTGAAGCTCACCAATTAAGTTGATTTTTGGAGAGCACCAGTGGAGTGGAGTTGATTCTTGGGGCTCACCCTATAGCTACCGTACATGTCGCACATACTACACGTGACTCTTGCTTTCTGCCTCTCCTTCTCTGCCCCAGGCCTGTTATTCTCAGTTCCCCACCGTGCCCAAGGGCCCACCAAGTTCTTCCTCTGCTTCCCTGTGGGCCATTTCGAGCCTGTTGTCTCAAGGCTATGCAGCATGGCACCAAGGAGATTCTACCCCCAAACCATATGCTGTAGGTTTTGTACTTCAGGATTGGACTGAGAAGCCTTTTAGATGCTGTGTTCACACCACCAAAGGAGGGGAGGAATCTTAAGCTTACAAAACTGGGAAGGTGTCTAGGTCTTGTTGGGGTTCTGCTGCTGAAATGCTTGCAGACACTGACTGCCTGAGAGAAGTGACTGGCCATGAGCATGAAAGGGACACTATGGGACCAGGGACAGGAGTCAAAGCCACCAAGTGGAGGCAGCAGGCTCCTGCTAGGGTTGAGACTAATGGAGAGTTATAGCCAGAAGAGGACACTATGGCAGATGGGCAGTGACTGGAGGGGCTTGAGGAATGCTCCTCGGGGGAGTGCACAGTATAGACAGAAAGCTATCAATCAGCAAAGGGTGGGCTGGGGAAGGGGCCGGCTCACAAATGCCCAACACTACAGAGCGAGTGCACATCAATGGCAGAACTAATGAATTCAGAAACAATTACCAGCCCAAGAATAAGAATCAGTCTAAAAATTGGTTGCAATCTCTTTGGTCACCTCAGTCTTCCATATTGTCCTCCTTTTGTGCAGAATTTCAAGACAATTTTCCACTGTTGTTGCTTCTTAGAAATGAAATAGCAGCCTGCTTGTAGGGTGAGTTTGCTAATCATCATCCCATTCCCATCATGCCACATGACACTATAGGTACGGCATCCTTCTCCCTGGCAGCTATGACCAGCCTGGCCGGTGGAACGAGCATTCCTGACCCCCGGGCACACAGCACAGGCTGGCACTTGTTACACTGGCAATGCTTCATTCATGCCATCTCTGCAGTCATTTGCATGGCTTATGCTGGCGTGTCAGTGCACTCAGTGATGCAGTTCGTGTAGGTGCAAGTTGGTACAAAGTGTTGACAAGACGGAGGGTTCTGGAGAGAAATGAATCGGAATATTAGAAGTCACTTCAGAATCTTATGATCAGTATATAGACACTTTTTAGGCTCTCTCCTCCTATACAAATCACATGCAAAATGTAAGGGTGTGAACACTATTGCAAACAATTTACTTCTACTTTGAATCTAAAATTAAAAAAAAGAATTTTGGAATTATTTTTTAATTAAAACAACCTGTCGTTTTCTGTACACAGCTCCCTATGCAGCCCTATGTGTCTCCATGGTTACAGACTACAAATAAACTCTGTATGTAGTCTGATCCTACAGTCACGTGTTACTCGCTTTCCTCTGCTCCACTTCTATTGTGTTTAGGTTAATAAGATGAAGGGAGGTGAAACCAAGGCCCCATCTTCGATTAGGATTGGTTCTATAGTCTCAGAGAGAACTATCTAGAATTTGTGGCTGTATTTACTTTGATCTTTATGGTAAAATAATCTGTTGCTATATGGAAACCACCAGTAAGCTGCTGTTAGCTGATTCTGTTTAGACAGTTTATTTCTTTTGAGTACTAGAATTTTTTGAAATCTTATTTATAACCTGTGTTTTTTTTCATTTTTATCCTTCTTTTGAGTACTAGAATTTAGAATACTAGAATGTAGTACAAGCCGATTTTTAACTGGAAACCACCAGTAAGCTGCTGTTAGCTAATTCACTATTCATGTATTTTGTTGTGTACTAGAATTTTTCTAATATATGTTTATTTTTTATTTATTTTTTCCAGTATTACAAGCTGGAAACCACAAGTAAGCTGCTGTTAACTGATTTACTGCTTAGGGCATGTATTGCATCTAAAGGGGTTTTCCCACCATACTGCTTCACAAAGCCACAGCCAGTTACAGCCAGGTTGCGGGTGGTTCTATATTAGTGATTGATATATCACCTCTGCTGTTCCTAGCTATTCCTATTACAGTGACATGAGTGCAGGAGGTTTATAATATGCAGGACTCAAGGCTACAGAGCTCTAAATGTTAAAATTTTGTCATTAACTTAGATAAACAAAGTTCCTGTGCTAGGGGTAAGACTCAGCAGGGAGTGGCTCATCATGGTCAGAAGGCAGCTTGGATCAATCAGATAAAAAAAACAGAGCAGGGAGAGGTGGGGAGAGGCGGTCGGTAACCAAGAGAAACTTGTCTACACTAGCAGTAGATAAAATCTCCTTTATCTCCTGAACAAAGCAAAATCAGAACAGCAATGTATTCGGTAATAGTCTTCATTTACCTTTCCCTATATGTTAAAAGACCATCTTTGTGGGGAGAAAACCCCTTTAAGTATTGCAATATTTCTAACATATATTTATTGCTTTTTTTTTTTCTTTGTTATCCTTTGCAGTATTACAAGCTGGAAACCACCAGTAAGCTGCTGGTAACTGATTCACTGTTAATAGCATGCATTTGCTTTTGGCTACTAGAATTTTATAACATATAGTTATTGTCTGTTCTATTTTTTCATCTTTGCAATACAGCAAACCTATTGCTAATGGGAAACCTCCAGAAAGCTGCAGTTAACTGTCTTGCTTTTTTTCTTTTTAATCCTTTGCAGTATTACAAGTTGGAAACCACCAGTAAGCTGCTGTTAACTGTTCATAGAAAGTGTTTCTTTCTAGTACAAGAATTTGTCTAATATATATTTACTGAATTAAAAGCAAATTGCTAACTGGAAACCATCAGTAAGCTGCTATTAACTGATCCACTGTTCAAAGCATGTATGTCTTTTGAGTACTAGAGTTTTACATACATATATTTACTATCAGCTTTTTTTTTTGCTTTATTATATTTTGCAGTATTAAAAACCTATGGCTAACTGGAAACCACCAGCATGCTACTGTTAACTAATTCACTGTTCATAGTATGTATAGTATATATCTTTTTCTAAGATATAATCATTGTCTGTTTTTTTTTTTAATTCATCACATTACCAACTGGAAACTACCAGCAAGGGCGGGCTGTTCTTTTTTTTTTTTTTTTAAATTTCTCCCTTTTGAGTTTTGCAATTTTAAATAATATATATTTGTTACCTGTTTTTTTTTCTATTTTATTTTTTTACGTATTGAAACCCCTATTTTAACGGGAAAACCCCAGGAGCTGCTGTTCATTGATTTACTGTTCATAGCATGTGTTTTCTTTGAGTTCGAGAATTTCCCTAATATATATTTATTCAATGTTTTTTTTTTTTTATATCTTTTTTGTCCTTGCAAAACTACAAGCTTATTGCTAACTGGAGGCCACTAGTAAGCTACTGTTAACTGATTTACTGTTCATTGCATGTAATAAAGTTCTAAAATGTTTCCAATATACATTAATTGTCTGGGTTTTTTTTTACTTTTTTATCCTTTGCAATATTACAAGCTGGGAACCACCAGTAAGCTGCTATTAACTGATTCAAGTCAAGTATTTCTTTAGAGTACTATAAATTGTCTAATATATATTCATTGTCTGTTTTTTTTTTTTCTTTTTTAATTTGCAAAATTTAAAGTCTCTGAAATGGAAACCCAACCTAAGCTTCTATTAAGACCCCTTTCAAACTTGTTTTTGTCTTTTGACACTAAATAAAATAATTTTCATTGTCTATTTTTTTCCTTTTTTTTCATTGCAACATTACGAACTGGAAACTACCAGTAAGCTGCTGTTAGCTGATTTACTGTCCGTAGCATGTGTTTTCATTTAATATTAGAATTTTCCTAATATATATTTATTTAATGTGTTTTTCATATCATTTTTATCCTATGCAAAACTGCAAGCCTATTGATAACTGGAAACCACCAGTGAGCTGCTGTTAATTGATCCATTGTTCATAGCATGTGTTTTCTTTGAGAACTATAATTTTCCTAATATATATATATATATATTTTATATACATATACATTTATATATATATATTGTCTTTTACAAAACTACAAGCCTATTGCTAACTGGAAACCCCATACTTCTGTTTAATTGATCCATTTTTCATAAGTGGGTTTTCTTTGAGAACAAATTTTTCCTAATTATAAAATAATATATTTTTATACAAACTTTAATATATATTTGTCCTTTGGGGAAACACAAGCCTATTGCTAACTGGAAAAAACCCTCATAAGCTGTTTTAATTTATCCATTGTTCATCCCCTGTTTTCTTTTAGAACTAAATTTTCCCCAATATATATATAAATATATATTTTATATTAATATATATAAAATATATATTATTTTTAAAAATACATTTTTTTATAAATTTTTCCTTTGCAAAAATAAAGCCTATTTCAACAGAAAACCCTCAGTAATGCTGTTAGCTGTTTATGAAATGTTTTTTTTGTATAGTAGAATTTTTCTAATATATGTTTACTGAATTAAAAGCAAATTGCTAACTGGAAACCACCAGCAAGCTGCTGTTAACTGATTCACTGTTCTTAGAATGTGTTTCTTTTGAGTACTTTTTGTAGTTTTTTTGTATTTAATTTTAAGCGAGAATTATTTTCCGCCAAACCCAAATTAATGGTAACCATCCTTGTGCTTGAAACAGCCTCAGTTTTTTATAAAAAATGCACATTGATGTGAATGACTTGACTTCCCTATAAGAAGGCTGAACAAGGCCACAACAGCACAGGCAGGAAGTGTTGTCATGAGGACGTAGTAGTAATGCAAAGTCAAAGAGTGTGTTTATAATGTCAAGCATTAATACCTCAACCATTGCTATTCATGAGTGTGGAAAAGCTGTGGGAACTGTAATGGCAGCCATATGTATTTACACTCAGCTTTCCCAGTTAAAGATATTACTAACTTGTATATAACAAATATGATTTAGAGTTATTGGGATCATTTTTCCTTTTTATGGATTTTTATGTTACACTCTGCATGTTACCCATTTAACGAAAAAAAATTAATTAGCACTAAAAAAAAAAAAATTGGGGGGAAAATGATAAGGCAGGTGTGAATAAAAACCCCTATTGGCATTAGAACATGGCAACATAGAAAATAAGCCTGGGAAGCCGCACAGAACAATTGTCGATTGATTTGTTTGGCTGAAAAGCCAATATATAAAATTAAAATATTTCAATATGCAAAGGACAGCAGAAAAAATGGACCTTTCATCTCTCCCTGTGCCTGGAAATTCTTGTTTAAACAATAGGAAGAAAATTGCACCATCCCGAAAATTTTACGGCCTGTTGCAGCTCATGTGACTACCAAAAAAAACGCGGGGCTGGCAATTTTTACTTTAAATTTTAGAGAAAACACAAGCTACACACAAAAATTCTTTTTTGTGAAAGCTGGAGAAAATCCGTGAGCACTTGACATTGGGGTTCTATGGTGAAAAAATATAGTGAACTGCCAAAAATTTTTTTCCTAAGACGGTAGTATGACCTTTTAACACAACTAAGATTAATTAGGGAAATTGACCTTGTTTACCATAACCATCTGAAAAAATTTAAATAATTCCCCCCATTTACAAGAATATAACATATAATACTGCCCCTCCTATTTACAAGAATATACTTTCTATTTAACTTCCCATGTTTCAAGAATTAACTATATAATACTGCCCCCTTTTGTAAAAGAAAATTTAAATACATAATTTACTGCCCCCTATTACAAGAAATATAACTACATAAATATGCCCCTATTACAAGAAATAATACTATAATTACTCCCCTTGTACAAGAATATAACTTTCTATAATAAGGCCCCCCATAAAAAAAAACAACCCCCTAGTACAAGAATATAACACTATAAAATCCCCCCAAAAAAAAAAACCCAAAAATATAAAACCGCCCCTATTAAAAAAAAAAAAAAAAAAACAAAAAAAACAAAAAAACCCCAACCACAAAAACAAAAAAAAACCCAGAAAAAACAACAAAATAAAAAACCCCCTTTAAAAAAAAGAAAAACATAAACCCCCATTACAAAAAAAAACCAAAAAAATCCCCATGTCCCAAAAACCTTTTTGTTTTTTTTAAAATATTCTCTTTTGTTTGTGAATTAAAAATTTCTCCCCTTGTAAAGGGGAAATAATTTCTTTAAAAATTTCCTTGTTTTTTTTAAATTTGTTTTTGGTTTTTTCGAATTAATCATTTAATTGGAAATTTATGTAAGTATAACTACATTTAAAAACTGGGGTTTTGTGATAAATTATTTAATGGTTGTTTAAAAGAAAAATATAAACTTTAAAATATTTTCCCCTTTTTAAGGAAAATAAATTACTATAGATTGGTTTGTAAAGGTTTTAAAAATTTCGCCCCTATTTTTGAAAAAATAAAAATATGGGGTTTTACGTTTAAAAAATTTAAAATGTCTATGTCAAAAAAAATATATATTAATAGCCCCATTTTAATGTTTTTTAAAATATGTATGTCAAAAAAAAACTTTAAATGCCCTTATGTAAAAAAAATTCTAAATTTGTTGTAATCAAAAATTTCATGTGAAATCGAAGTTTTTTTTTGTGAGGGTAGGGTAAGGGGGGAAAAATTGAAAAAATGAAAATTTTTGGGGGTGTATCCCCTTAGAGGGGGGGGTGAAAAAGTTAAAAAAAAAAAGGGAGGGGCTACAATAGGTGGGAAAAAGACAAGTTTTGAGTTTTGTTTTAGTGGGAAATAAGGGTAAAGGGTATTTAGTAAGCCAAAACCCCTTTCAAGTCTAATGAAAAAGGGAGCGGGATGCGGTTTAGGGCGAGGGGGAAAAAGATATTGAGATTAAAAAAGGAAAAAATAATAGGAAAGAAACCGACTTACGGGGAAAATGGAAAAAGGTTTTTGGCAATCGAAGTTCAGGGGTTTGGATCCCAAAAAGGAAAATTTTGGGGCGGGGAAAAAAAGGTGGGAGGGACGATTTCAAGAGGTGGAGGTATTAGGCTGGGGGGTGGGGGGAGGCAGTGAGGTCGGGGGGTTTGGGGCTGGGGGGCAGGGAGGGGGGGGCCGGGGCGGGGGGAGGGTGGCCCGGGGGGCGGGGGGGCTGTGAGGCGGGGTTTTGCGGGGGTGGGGAGGGGCAGGGAGCCTGGGGTTTGGGGCGGTAGAGGTAGTTTGGGCGGGGTTGCTTTTGGTGTGGTGGGGTATGTGATGGCGGGGGTTGGGGCTGGTGGAGGTATGTGATGGCTGGGGTTGGTGCTGGTGGAGGTCTGTGATGGTCTGGGTTGCTTTGGTGCTAATGGAGGTATGTGATGGTCTGGGGTTGGTGTGGTGGAGGTCGTGTGATGGTTGGGGGTTGGTGCTGGTGGAGGTCATGTGATGGTTTTGGGGTTGTTTGGTGCTGGTGGGGGAATGTGATGGTCTGGGGTTGCTTTTTTGCGGGTGGGGTCTTGTGGGGTTTGGGGGTTGCTTTGGTGCGGGTGGAGGTCATGTGAGGTCGGGGGTTGGTGTGTTGGGGAGGTCATTGGGGTTGGGGTTTGGGTGTGGGAGGTATTTTGTGGTGGGGGGTTTGGGGTGCTGGGGGAGGTCATTGATGGCTGGAGGGGTTTGGTGGGGGTGAGGTCTGTGATTGGTTGGGGTTTGTTTTGGTTTTGGGGGGAAAGTGGGGTTTGAAAACAAGGTAAAAGGGATTTGGAAAAAGGGAAGGCTATATCATAATTTCCGACGCCAAGCCCATCCCCTGTGGGGGGCCTTGATTGGAGCCAATTTCATCTGAAACAGGGGCATTGACCCAAACACCCTCCCAAATTATGCAAGATTATTTGGGGAGAAGCAGGGGGTCTGGTATTTTTCTTAATGGAGTGGCCCGCAGTCACCGATCTGAACCCCATTGAGTGTTGTGGGGGGCACTCGACCGTTTGGTGCGCAAAAAAATTTCCCCTCAAGCCCCCAAACAATTGTTAGGAGGGGCTTCTGGGAAACAGGGGTGAAATTTCTCCCGTTTACCTCAGCAAAATGATGCTAGGAAGCCAAAGGTCTTTTGATGCTGGAATTGCTGCAAAGGAACGACGAAAACAAAGTTGAGGGAAAAAAATTTTGTTTCAAATACAAATCATTATTTCTAACCCTTTCATGTCTGGGCGAGATTTCTATTCATTTTGCAAAATATTTGTTAAAAAAAAGTTTAGGGAAAACACAAAAAATTTTTTGGGGGACCCCAACTTTTGAAAGGTAGTGTGTGTGTATATTTTCTATAGAAGGAAACTTAAGCGTTTTCCATTTTTGAGGGCATGAACCTCCTTTTAAAAAAGCTCAGTATAAAAGAATAAAACCCTGGAATCAACCACAGTCAAACAACTGCCGTATATTATATTATATTATTTTTTGCTGCCAAACTGATACAATTACCAAACCACAATGTAAATGCTGGAAGTTGTGTCATGTGCACAACAATACCACCCGCTATTGCAGCATGAAGTGCCAGGAGAGTCATTTACTATTAATAATTATACACTTTATAGGCCAGGATTATATCGTTCAATTATAGGGACACGTTGGGTGGAGTCCTGACAACCTCTAATCCAGGTTTTACACAGAGCTTTGGAGTCGGCGAGCCAAACTATTCCGACTTCAGTTCATCTCTTTTCCACATTTCGACTACAACTACGACTCATAATAATTAACCATGGCAAATTTGCAGTAGTTAAATGGAAGCATCAGATATTTTGATAAATAAGGGTCTTAAAATAGTAGAATAGAGCCTGTATTTATAGGACTGAAATGGCTAAACTTTCCTAAATTCCTATAAAAGTTAATCTATATGCAAGAAGCTTTGTATTTTATAAATGTAAGGGATTACGCACAAAAATGTCATGTAAATGGGGCTAGGTTGGGCAAAGAAAAAAAATTGATACTTGCCTACCTGTCCCTGGCTGCTGCCGCTCCAGCATTCTCCGTTGATCCGCTCCTCTTCACCTCTTGGTTCTCGTCCTGACACGCCGGAGAATAGAATAGAATGCGGCACAAGAATCCGGAAGTGATGCGGAGTGGATCATCAGGGAACTCCGGAGCGGCAGGGGACAGGTAGGTTAATGAGAATTTTTCTTTCTTTTTTGCCCTCCCTGACTTTTTTTTTTTTTTTTAAATGACAAGCCCTTTCATTATACCATATGAAAAATATTCTATTTTTCTAGGGCCACAATTTGCGTGAATACAATTACATTCATGCCGATGCTGAACCCAACTCCACCCAAAACTGACTCCATGACTTCAACTCAGTGGCCAACCTTACTTTTAGTATCCAATGAAAACTATTGGGCTGGTCTAGGAAAATTCACCTTTATTTTCAAGTAACCCTATGGGATCGAGGGTTTGGCCACCCAATACTCAATTTTAAGACATGAATACATTTATATTGAACCCGATGCTGAACCCAACTCCATCCAAAACTGACTCCATTGCTTCAACTCAGTAGTCTGACCTATGACAAATTCACCTTTATTTTCATGTATGGGATCGAGGGTTTGACCACCCTACTCAATTAAGACAAATCAAGGGTGGGGGTGTGACAACCATCAAAGAAACCAGAAAACTACAGGGTCGGTGTATATCAACTTTCTACTGAATTCCATGAAAAAGCAGGTAATATGGCGACAACTTTCACTACAAATACATGGAAAACGTATGCACTTGGAACCATGATTTCTCTAGAAACTGTGTAATGCTTTTTTTCTCCTGTGGTGGCGCTATTGGGAAAATTACAGTGGATAACTGCCAGTGCAAGCCCCAGAGATCAGATAATTATAAGGGGAAGTTTCTGAGAAGAAATAGGCTGTCCAAAATGGACACTCCCTTTAACCATACTTGCCAACCCTCCCAGAATAGGGAATTCGAAAGGGGGTGTGGCTTATGCAAACACCACCCAAAATGGACATTCCTGGGAAAATCCTGAGCATGGTGTGGATATTTCTGGGTGGGGATGTGGGCAGGGGTGGGTCCATAATTTACTTACTTGCTACTAAATGAGGTAGTTGGTAAATATGCTTAACAACCACCTTATGACCAAGCAATTTTTTTTTTTTTTCATCACTGCACTGTAACTTTTTTACATTTCCATTGACTGAGATATTAGAGCTTTTTTTTGCACAATGAGCCTGAATTTTTTGATGGCATCATTTTGAGGTACATGTAACTTACTGATTAACTTTTCTTAACTCCTTTTTAAAAACATAGAGAAAAGAGTAAAACTGTCATTATTTTTTAATTCATTTTTTGGGGCATTTTTAGTTTATACCGATTTTTGTGCAGTAAAAAAAAAATGTACAACGAAAACAGTTTAATTAAAATAAATTGCGCACGTTTCAAGACCCATAGTATTTTTATTTTTTTCAGTCAAGCTCTAAAATGTCTTTTTTTGTCATAAAAAAGAGTAATTTCATTGGGTGCCATTTCAGCATTTATGCAATTTTCGATCACTTTCTATTCCCTTGGGGATGCAAATGAACCTTGATCAGCAATTTACTGTTTTATCATTTTTTATGCCATTCACTGTGTGGGATAAAGAATGTAATAATTTTATGGTTTAAGGTGTTACGGATGCGGAAGTATTAAATATGCACAGGGGTTGGGTTTTTTGGTTTTTTTTTAAATCTTCACAAAAAAGGATCAGGAAATTTTTTTTTTTACTTGATTTTTTTATTACATAAAAGGGATTTCATAGATCAAGTTCCCACTGTCATTATTAATCTTTTTTTCCCCACTATTTATTAGTCCCCTTTAGGGGACTTAAACATGTGTACATAGTAAACACAGTATAATACAGAATATATTAGTCATGTAGTGCAATATATAATGCACATAAGTGTAAAACTGCTTCTGTCAGGGCTTATTAGGCATTTGCTGAAGGCAGAACAGGTGACCCTCATTAGACACCCCACGATTACCTTGTGGGAGTGTCAATTGGCTGATTGAAGGAGCACCCTCCCCCTGCAACCACCTAGGTGCCATGGTTGCTATAGACCTCAGTATTCAAGGGATTAAAAAAAAAAAATTGGAGGTTTCCCTGATCTCGGCCATTAGAGCTGGAGCCAGGGTCCATACTTTTGGCGCGCCAAACACAAGACACTGCAGGACGTCAGACCTGAGGACCCTTATTAGGCACCCTGCGATTACCTTGTGGGAGTGTTAATAGGCTGATTGAAGGATGTCCTTTCTCTGCAACAATCCAGATGCCATGGTTGCTATTGACCACAACATCTAAGGAATGAAATGGCCCGTATCGGAGGGTTCCCTAATCTCAGCCATTAGAGCAGGAGCTAGGCTGCCATTACATCGCCATACTTCTGATGCACCAAAGAAAAGATGCCCTAGGATATCCAACCTGGGGACCTTCATTGGACACCCAAGATTATCTTGTGGGAGTGTCGATGGGCTGATTATAGGAGCACCCTCCTCCTGCAACCACCTTGATGCCATGGTTGCTATTGACCGCAATATTCAAGGAGTTAAACAACCTGGATGGGAGGGTTCCCTGATCTCGGAGCTAAGCTGTTATCATAAAGCCATGCTTCCATTGCACCTAACACAGGTCGCCAAACCTGGCTTATTCCAGCCCTGCCAAAAAAAGGCCCATTTGTGGCCACCAAACAAAGGTATGTTAGCGATCATTAAGGGGTGAATACTGCTTTTATCTAGCAGGATGGCAAAGGGGCATTTATGTGTACTCAGAATTGTTATTATAGTATATAATAGCTATAGTATGTCATAACAATAGGACAATTCACAAGGGATTTCATAAATCAAGTTCCCCATGGACTCTCCAGAGCCCTGAGCCCATAATAAGGGCTATAGCAAGTTGTCAGCTGAATGCTTGCTATTACACCCTATGCACATGCATGCTCAGCTCGCCTGACTATGCATATGTTCTCAATGGGGATAAGGCAATAGGTCGCTGCATATACCTTTTGGAGGTGGGCAGATCATAGGAGAACAAAGGACTGGGCATATTGGTTTTCAACATCCACAATTTTAGTTTCCCCCAACATTTGCCATCAGGACGCCTCATACACAGAATTGATGGCCAACCAGTCCCACAGCTTTGGGCAAATGGGGCCCTATTCAACACAGGTTTGGACAAACTTCAGGTTTAAGACATCCCGAACTGAAGCTTTTAACTGTGTGTACTAATATTTTATTTGACGCAGTGTGAAATTACATGCAGATAGAAATGGCATTGGAAGTGTACGTCTTTGTATAGGCATACATGTGTCCATTTTTCAATATCTTAACATATTAACATAGACAATTGTTAGGTTCAATTACCAATAAAGATGCGTTATCTCAATATTACACTAAACAGGCAAACAAAATAAAAGAAAAACCAGAAAAACGAGTAGCCGGGGCTAGAAACTAACTTGACTATTGTGTTAGAAGGATTGTCCATTTGGTAGCGATTGATAGCCTATCAGCTCACTGGATGTAATCTGCCCAATGATCCTTTTAGCGCCTCAGTAAGGAACCATTTGGTGTATTGAAAATTAACAATCAATTTGTGAATTTTGGATTGCGTAAAAAAGTTTTCTATGAATAATGTCCACTTTCTGAAACAAAGTTTTGCTTTGGTTTCCTTGTGGCGCTCAGTGTATATTTGATCCGCTATGGCTTAGGTGTCAAACTCATATTCACCGTGGCCCAGTATTGTGGCTGCCCTCAAAGGGCCATTGGAGGGTGGCGAGGTGCCTTGGCAGGGCTGTCAGAGCTGTGCCACCACCTGTGACTTGCACACCAATAGTGTCTAAGTTCTCAGGAGCCACATAAAAGAGCATAGTGGGCCAGCTCTGACAGCCCTACCAAGGCACCTCGCCACCCTCCAATGGCCCTTTGAGGGCAACCACAATACTGGGCCACGGTGAATATGAGTTTGACACCTATGGCATAGCAAATATACACTGAGCACCACAAGGAAACCAAAGCAAACACATTTTTTCAAAAAGTGTAGATTAATCATAGAAAAGTTTTATACACAATCCGAAATTGACAAATTGATTAGTAATTTTTAATACACCAAACGGTTCCTTACTGAGGCGCCACATAAAAGAGCGTGGTGGGCCAGATTCGGCCCTCGGACCTTGAGTTTGACACCTGTGCGCTATGGCATATACATTAGTTTGTTCTACAACCGTATTACCTGATGGCATCACCGGGTCCAACCATTTTGCTAATAAATATCTTTTAGATACCATTAAAATGACATGAATCACTGGTGGCAGATTAATGGGGACCTCCTCACCCTCATCTTCTTCCATCTCCTCCTGTCCATGCAGTAAGAAGACTAACGGGGTCATATTTATTGGCTTTTTCCACATAGAAAAGAGAAAGCCTCTAACTTTGTTCCAATACAGTTGGACCTGAGGGCATACTCAAAGTCCATGACACTAGTCAGCACCCGGCTCGTTACATTTGGGGCACTTTGTCATTCTATCAGGAAAAGCCGGAGAAGGTAGAACATCCAACGCATATATGGCTGAATGCACCATCTTGAAATAGGTTTCACTCCACTTCTCATTTAGACTGTGCTTTCTAATCCGCTCCCAATCTTTTAGTTTTAGTTGGAGCAATATCAGCTGTGCATGTCCCCCTTCCCCACCTCCCAAAGCCATGTTCAAAGTTAATATACAGGCAGTTCCCGCGTTATGAACAGGATAGGGACTGTAGGTTTGTTCTTAAGTTGAATTTGTATGTAAGTCAGAACAGGTATTTTTATTAAATGTAACTCCAGCACAAAATGGATAGTGCAGGGAAGGGGTTTTACATTTGTTTTGCTGTCTGTCCCCCTGTAAAGAAGATTTTCACCTCATGTGCTGCTGTGGCATGTTGGAACTTGTCGTTCCACAGCTATTATCTGCTGTGGAACAGGGAACCACAGGTGCCAGCACGCCCCATAAGTCTCCGTTTGTAACTAAGGGACAGATGTAAGTCGAAACGGTGTAAGTCGGGGACTGTCTGTATTTACCTCTAATAATATCATATATCACAGAAACTGATTTTCTATGGGGTCTCTCTCTTGTGAGGCCATCAGATTTATTTCTGCTCCTTCCTTTGCTCACGTCTTTATGTCAGGAGGAGCAGGATGACTTTAGTTGCAGACATTGTAGATCATGTGAACTGGAATATGAAACTCCTCATGCACCTCTGCAAACGTTTTCCATCTACTCTCAGACTGATGACATAAATGGGTCATGTCAGTGATGCCTCTTTCCCCTCATTTCTTAAAGGAGGAGTTACTTCTACCCACCGGGAACTCAACATGTTCCCAAGTAGGTAAATGCTTTGATACTTGCAAGGAAACCCCATACCTCTTTCTCAGTTCCTTCCATGTTACAATAGTATCTCGTAAGACAGGGGTGTCGAACTACGGCCCTCCAGCTGTTGGGAAACTACAACTCCCATCATGCCCACTGTCAAAGATTATACAAATGCATGATGGGAGTTGTAGTTTCCCAACAGCTGGAGGGCCTCAGTTTGACACCTGTGTCATAAGAGGATCGAGCATTTTACTCCGCGGAGTATATTGGTTGATTTTGTGTGTAACAGACTTATCAGATTTTCCCCTACTAGATCTGTCTCCATTTCATAGTCTGAGTAATAGTTGGTCGCGTGCAACCAATAAAAAAGGTGTCTCTCCAAACAGGCCACATTGTGCGCTCTCAAATTCGGTAAGTTCAACCCCACATCCAACCTGTGGACCTGTAGTTTTTGGGTCGCTATCCTCGGTCTCCTGCCATTCCAAATGAACTTGGAGACTGACTTGTTCTATGCGTCAATATCTAAATGCCATAACCCAATGGGGATGGTCTGCAACGGATATAACAACCTGATATCATCTTCCCCAGAAGTACCCTTCCCACCAGTGACAGCGGAAGTCCCTGCTAGTTTAGCAATTCCTGAATTTTTTCAAATAGGGCGGGAGGGGGGTTAACTTATATATTGATGATGTTTTACTGCCTATTTTAACCCCTTAAGCCAAATGCCTGAAAAGTACTTCATGACCAGAACTTTTTTTTTAAGTTTTCGCCTCATTTCGTTTCAACAGTCGTAACTTTTTTTATTTTTTAGCGACGCAGTTGTATGAGGCCTCGTTTTATTCAGGACAAGTTGCACTTTTTGGGGGAATAGTTTAATTTCACTTTTAAAGGATTACAGAATTTTATTTATTTTTTTTAAATTAAATTAAAAAAAATCAAAAAATTTCAATTTTTTTTTTTACACCATTCACATTTCACACTTAATAACTTGTTAGATTAATTCTAAAGGTTACTGCGGTCGTGTGGAGACCTAATATGTGTAGGTTTTTTTTGTGTGTAATGTATGCACAATTATTTTTTTTATAGAAAAAAATGTAAAGTCAGCTCACCTATTCAGTCCCCTGCTCCAGCAGCATAGAACATATGTAAAGCAAATCACCAGATGGGACAGCGTGTTTGGAGATAGCCACAAAATCGTAATAAAATCACAATTTATTTAAATCCATAGATGCAGAAAATTCATAGAAGCAGAAAATTCATGGAGGCAAAAAAATCGGAGGGACGATTATTTTTTATTAATTTTTTTATTTTATTATTTATTTATTCTACACTTTTTATGTTTTTTACTTTTTTTTTAAAATCCCATAGAGATAATTGTTTCACTTTTTTTTTTTACACTTAGTAATGTATTAGCATATTCATATATGCTAATACATTATAATCTGTGTTTGACACAGGCAGTGATCAGGGCAGCGCACAGTCTGCCCTGATCGCTGGCTTCTTACACAGACAGTCCGGAGGCTACACTAGGCCCCTAAGGCTTACACAATCCAATACCAGCAGCACACTATTAACTAAAAAAACTATCAAAAGGCACATAGGAATTTTTTAAAAAGCATTTCTGACTGTGCAGCCGGTCCCCGGGCTCTGTCGGGTCACCGGGAGTCCCGATCACCCGACAGAGCAGGGAAACCCTTTGATTGCGCTGCGGTCACGAACTGCCGCAATCAAAGGGTTAAAGCATCGGGGAGCAGAGGTTTCCCCCACTCCCTGGCGCTTGCAGGAGCTGTGCTGGGATCAGAGCTGTGTAGTACAGCTCCATTCACAGCGCTGCTGCGGCGCCGGGAGCCGCAAACCCTGAGGTCTGCAACGACGTCAATAGACCTGCACCCCCCCCCCATGTCAAAAGTCAGTGGATGGTCATTAAGGGGTTAATTCCTAAGTATTTGACATGATCATGGGCTATTTTAATTCCTGTTCCTCTAACTCCCACTAGGTCCGCTCCCGACAGATCTTTTAACCACAACAGTTCACATTTGGCCCGAATAATATGGAATTCCGAGAAGAAGAAAAAATTTAGATGAAAAAATAAGGGCGAAAGAGGGCATCCCTGTCGTGTGCCTCTCTGCAGACAAAATATTTCTGACCTGAATCCTGGCGTATATACCGCCACCCCTGGATTTCTATAGAGGGTAGAAATAAAACTACATAGGTCCCCCATGATCAGAGCTGTCTTAACAGCATTATGGGCACCTAGGCAGAGCACTGCAGTGGGCACTGCCCAAATACATGACATCACACTTGACCATGCCTCGAGCCCCCCTCAAGCACACCCATATTTTTACACCACTTATATCTGGACACCGCCAGCCTGCAACCTACAAGACTAATTGGCAGGGCAGGAAGCCTTTGGCTCCCTTCTCCAACATAGTTTTAACTGTTTGCACCTTCTAAAAACACACATACAGGTAAATAAGCAAAGCCCAACAAGGGGTCCAGGGTATGTTAGGGGCCCCTATACTTGTGGGGCCCCCGGGCAACTGCATAGTGTGCCCATTGGAAAAGATGGCTCTGCCCTTGATCCCAAAATTATCAAGAATTTTGTCAAGCCATGGCCAGCAAAAGTTATCAAATGCTTTTTCTGTGTCTAAAGACAATAATGCCTCCGCCCTCGCCGGCAGCGGCCCAACAGCCCCGGAATCCATGGCCCCCATGAATTAATCACTGCTGACCTTTCTTTGATGAAAACCACCCTAACCATAACTGTAACCCTAACCCTAAGTTACGGTTAGCATAGTTTAGGTGTTTTTTGTCCAGCAATGCTACTGATGCAGCTTATCTACTGATCTGACATAACTTCTAGTTATTCCACCATAGACCTAATGTTATGGCATCCGACCTGATATCCAACGTCACTTCCAGTTACCAGAACATTGGCTTCAATATCCTTCATGTAAACTGCTAGGAATCCAGCAGGTTAAAAACCAATACTTTATTAGTGCCAGTACATAGCAAACAGAAAGAGAGAAGTGCTAGTGGTAGACACTTATGTGTTTCTGACCCACATGGGTCCTTGATCACTGCCAACTACTCCATATTCATTGGTTGGTTACGATCAAGGACCCATGTGGGTCAGAAACATACACTCATGTGGAGTAGTTGGCTATGATCAAGGACCCATGTGGGTCACAGAAAAACCCCCCCCCCCCCCCACACTCATGTGGAGTAGCTGGCTATGATCAAGGACCCATGGGGGTCAGAAACACACACTCATGTGGAGTAGTTGGCTATGATCAAGGACCCATGTGGGTCAGAAACGCACACTCATGTGGAGTAGCTGGCTATGATCAAGGACCCATGTGGGTCAGAAACCCACACTCATGTGGAGTAGTTGGCTATGATCAAGGACCCATGTGAGTCAGAATCCCACACTCATGTGGAGTAGTTGGCTATGATCAAGGACCCATGTGAGTCAGAATCCCACACTCATGTGGAGTAGTTGGCTATGATCAAGGACCTATGTGGGTCAGAAACGCAAACTCATGTGGAGTAGTTGGCTCTGATCAAGGACCCATGTGGGTCAGAAACCCACACTCATGTGGAGTAGTTGGCTATGATCAAGGACCCATGTGGGTCAGAAAACCACAATCATGTGGAGTAGTTGGCTATGATCAAGGACCCATGTGGGTCAGAAACCCACACTCATGTGGAGTAGTTGGCTATGATCAAGGACCCATGTGGGTCAGAAACGCACACTCATGTGGAGTAGCTGGCTATGATCAAGGACCCATGTGGGTCAGAAACACACACTCATGTGGAGTAGCTGGCTATGATCAAGGACCCATGTGGGTCAGAATCCCACACTCATGTGGAGTAGTTGGCTATGATCAAGGACCCATGTGGGTCAGAAACGCGTAAGCGTCTACCACTAGCACTTCTGTCTTTCGGTTTGCTATGTACTGGCACTGATAAAGAATTGGCTTTTGACCTGCTGGATTCCTAGCGGTTTACGTGAAGGATATTGAAGTATATGCAATAGCTTTGGCCGGCAGTTCTCCATGCAGGATATACCAATCAATGGCATCACAGGATTCGACAATAGTGTGAGCATTTATTAAAAGCAAATTTTTTTTAGTACCACAACATTGGGTCTATGTTGAAGTAACCAGAAGTTACGTCAGATCAACATTTGACTTCACCTCCTATTACCCTATGATTAGGTCTATGGTGGAGTAATCAGAACTGACATCAGATGCAGCGTCCAATGCCCCTTCAGCTTCCTCACCATGACGCCTATGGCAGTGATTTTGGATGGGACATCACACTGTAAGTTAGAAAGCGATGGGAACTTTGAAGCACCATACCAAGTAAGACAGTGCCCTAATACCCATGAAATAGCCCTAACTCAAGGTTAAAGTTTTTTTTGTAACTTTTGCCCCAAAAATATTTGCCGAATTTGAGTTTGACCTGAATCCGAAACACAACTCTAATTGGCAACTTTACATTGCATTGATTTGACCTGCATCTAGATGATTCAAAATGAGCACCTTGCCATTATGGCTACCCTGAAAACCAGCATCGTAGCGATCATAGGTAAGAGTTGCCTTCAGCCGAACAACTATTCTGCAATGGCCTCTAGAGGAGAAATGCGGTATTACCTGGAGCCCATAACAATGAATGGGCTACTACATAGGTCAAGTTTTCCATAGTGGCTGCCGCTCTTTGCTGTGGTTTTTGACTTTGGCTTACAGGAGGGGGCCCAAGCAAAGGATCCCCCTCTATTAAGTCTACATTTCCTAATATAGGGCAACCACTCTAATGTGAAGGCAATTACTTCAAGTATTTGCATTGTAGAAAATATTAACAAGTGAATGCAAACCCAATTATTATAGTTTTGATACATGTTACATAGTAAATATCCAAAAGAGAACAAATGAAATCCGGCACACCCTAAGGTGAGATAAAGTTTAAGGGCGACACGTATGATCGGGAGTTGCGCCAGTTTTCTGGCGAAAACGGCGCCTCACCGATCCGAATCCCCTGCGATGTTAGGCGCAACCTTCGGCACTTTCGGATGCGCCTAACATGAAGGGGCGTGCAATGGGCGCAGTGTGGGCGTTCTGGGGCGCGACGCACCACATTCGAATACTCCGAGGCATGCATGATCGCGAGTCGGCAAAGTGCGGCGCATTGCAGCGCTCGCCAGCTCCGACAGGCAGACCTAGTTGAATGTGGTCTAAATGAGCCGGAGGAGGCGAAGTGAAGCGAGAACTTAACATGAGAGGAAACATATATAATATTGAAAAAGAAATAAATCTCAGCTCTCAGCTCCCTGAGGCATGGAGTATGATTCCAAAAATCATTTTTATTAGGTGTAAAACATTCTCTGAAAAAGAGCTCAAACCTTCTAAAAATAAAAAAACATAAATAAAAATCACTACCAAAAAATCAATAACGGCGCAACATCAGGAATTGCGATATAGATAATTGCCGGGAAATACAGTAATTCAAATTCTTTAAGCGCTTCTCATTGGTCGGCATAAACCAGCCAATCAGAATAGGAGCGACAAAGACCCATTATAAGCTATGGAGGAGTGTTGACCAATCAAATGAAAGGCGGGACAGTTCAAAATACAGTAAAAAAGGCAGAAAAGAGCTGATGGGTTGAGCCCAGGCGGCAGATATGAATCCACCAATCATATGTAGTGCGTCTATTTTGAGTGGAGCAAGAAGGGCGCAATAGAAGGGCACCCTAAAAGTCTATTACTGTCTATGGGAAAATTCAATACGTAAGATTGGGGAAGAGAGCTCGTCTGGTTGAATCTAGCAGGGTTGGCTATTCGCCAATCAGAGCACGAGCTCTTTGTTCATTGGTAGTCTTTTTGGAAGGAGAGCGAGCGCGCTCTTATGGTTTAAGCAATCTAAATAAAACTGTACAGGCTGAAACAAATGATAAGTTCACAAGTTGTACGATCTCTATAAAATTATCAATAATATGGGAACGAAATAAAGAAATAAAAATGAATTCATTGACTTTCATATTTATTAGTTTATTTCCGTTACCCCCATATTATTGATCATTTTATATAGATCGGTACAACTTCGTGAGTCTTATAATTTGATTTCTGCCACGTACAGTTTTATTATAGATTGCATTAGAAAACCCATAAGAGCGTCGCTTGCTCTCCCATTGGTCCAAATAACCGCGCCTCTTTTAACTTAGCCAATCACAAAAAGAGCTTGCTCTGCATTCTTTTACCCCTAGAACTCCATGAGAAGGTAGCTCAGCCGCTGATTGGTTAAGCAGGACGAGCCCCTCTTCCTCCAACCAATCACAGTACTAGAATATTTCCCATAGACAGTAATAACTTTTAGGGCGCCCTTCTATTGCGCACTTCTTGCTCCACTCAAAATAGACACACTACATATGATTGGTGGATTCATATCTGCCGCCTGGGCTCAACCAATCAGCTCTTTTCTGCCTTTTTACTGTATTTTGAACTATCCCGCCTTCTCATTTGATTGGTCAACACTCCTCCATAGGTTATAATGGGTCACTGTCGCTCCTATTCTGATTGGATGGTTTTTGCCGACCAATGAGAAGCGCTTAAAGAATTTGAATTACTGTATTTCCCGACAATTTTCTATATCGCAATTCCATGAGGTAAAATTGAGCCAGTAAACGGTTGACAAACGCCGTTGTTATTGGATTTTATATTCCTGTATGTATTTATGGGGATAGGTTCTACAATTGACATAAAAAACGATTTTATTTTATCTAATACTCCAATGCCGCACGGCGTACTATAGACGCCGAGATTTCATTGCCCCGATCTCTCCATAGACTACAATGGAACAAAGTAGCTCGCACTCTGATTGGCCGGGATAGCCAAGCCCCCGCTAGTTCAACCTATCAGCTCTTGTCTTCATTTTTTACTGTATTTTGAACTGTCCCGACTTTTCCTTTGATTGGTCAATACTTCTCCATAGGTTATAATGGGACACTGTCGCTCCTATTCTGATTGGTTGGTTTTTGCCGACCAATGAGAAGCGCTTACAGAATTTGAATTACTGTATTTCCCAGCAATTTTCAATATCCTAATTCCTGATGTTGCGCCGTTCTTAGATTTTTTGGTAGTGATTTTATTTATGTATGTTTTTAGAAGGTTTGAGCTCTTTTTCAGATAATGTTTTACACGTAATAAAAACGATGTTTTTGAATCATACTCCATGCCGCACGGAGCTGAGAGCTGAGATTGATTTCTTGAGCGATCTTATATATTTTCTTTTGATTTTTATTGATCCACTTTTTCACTACATTTATTCACTTTTAGACAACTTTGATTTTTCTATTTATTCATTAATTCATTTGAAAGACAACTCTTTCTGCTCTTCACTAACATGTTTAATGATTTCTCGCTGTTTTCCAGCCTGTCTCGAATCGGAATACATGTTCGGCGCAGTCCCTTCTGCGCTTAAGTCCCGCACTGCGTCTCACACACTGGTGAGGCGCGGTGGACTTTACACAGCATGTATGAGCGCACCTACTCCAGCGCCGATATAAATGAGGTGCAGCTTTCACTTCAAATCGGGCGAAAACGTGCGCTCCGATGCCTCGGGCTTGATACATGTCACCCTAAAAGTCCAAAATTTTATTCCATACTGATTAAAAGAGTATATAAAACATCAGGCTGAAACAACACACCTACGCGTTTCGGACACACTGTCCTTATTCATGGTGTCTGAAATGTGTACGGTTGTTGTTTCAGGTTGATGCCAGGGGTATCTACACCCCCTACATTTTATATGCTCTTATAATTAGTATGGAATAAAATTTTGGACTTTTAAACTTTATCTCACCTTAAGATGTGCCGGATTTCACTTGTTGTCTTTAGGATTGTTAACCCATGTTCCTCGCCTAAGGATTTGATATACTCTTTTAATCAGGCTCTTTTAATCAGGCTAAAACAACATCAGGCTGAGACAACAATTCTTACGCGTTTCGGACACACTGCCCTTATGCATGGCGCCATAAAGAAGGACGGTATGTCCGAAACGCGTGGGACTGTTGTTTCAGGCTGATGTTTTTTATAATCTATAAATCAGGCTGAAACAACATCAGGCTGAAACAACAATCCTATGTGTTTCGGACACACTGTCCTTATTCATGGCACCACGAACAAGGACAGTGTGTCCGAAACGCGTAGGGTTGTTGTTTCAGCCTGATCCCAGGGGTATCTACAGCCCCTACTTTTATATACTCTTTTAATCAGGCTGAAACAACATCAGGCTGAAAAAACAATCATACACGTGTTGGACACAACGTCCTTATTTGTGGCGCCACCAATAAGGACAATGTGTCCGAAACGCGTAGGGTTGTTTCAGCCTGATGCCAGGGGTATCTACACCCTCTATGTTTTATATACTCTTTTAATCAGTATGGAATCAAAGTTTGGACTTTTAAACTTTATATCACCTTAGGGTGTGCCGGATTTCACTTGTTGTCTTTGGGATTGTTAACCCATGTTCCTGTCTGAGGACTTGATCCGTGCACCTCGTGAGATCCTGCAACTTGGTGTCTGAATATATATGGAGTAAGGGAGCTGTGCTAAACCATTTTTACATAGTGGATATGCCATTGTGTCAATTTATTTCTAGAACCAAAAATATTATTACCCATCACCCCAAAAATGTCACAATACGATTCCGTTCCGGCCACTGGTGGACATCGCATCTATAGCTATTTGTTTTGACACGGTGACATATACAAACAGACATTGGTCCCCAAGAGGAGGGGGTGGGGGAGCAGCTAAAGTTTGCCTAATTAGAGATAAGCACAGCAATTAGGTTGTCAACATTTGAATCGAAAAGGTCTCAGAGGAGAATTATAACGAGGGGATTCCTATCATGGCTGCGATTGACCTTTCAGCCCCCTCACACTTTTGTCATTGATGTCTAAAGGAGGCGCACTTAGTATGTCAGCCTAATAACACAGATAATGAAGCCGGCTCACTATTTTGTTGTTTCAATACTAATTTTAGAAAGTTAAAAATAGATTAATAGACTGATTGGGATTAGGCTATAATTAGTAAGTATATATATACGCTCCCAGCAACAAAACTCCTTTCTTACCGCCATGCTGCTGCAATCTGCTCCATGATTGAGCCTGATCACATTGATTGGTATTTGGATAAATTGCTCTGTTAAACATTTTGTCAGTGAGATTGAGAAAACGGCCAATGATCCCATTGTTTCATGTTTATGGACCGTAATATATTAAACTTGATCAGTAAACACTCTCGGCATCGGAATATTATACCATGGTAATTCTTCTCTAAGTCATTGTTTTTCTATTTCAGTTAATGATCAAATTTCAGTCTATTAATTATATAATATGTATTTACTATTTTTAAAGAAATGAGAAAATCACTTTTTATATTTATGTTTATAGACTTTATACATTTCCATTAATTTATTACTAATAATTATTTACTTTTATTTATTAATTATATCTAATTTAAAATATTATTTTAATTATTATTATTGTATCTATATACTAATGTGTATATTATAAATGTATTCATATAGTATTATTATTTATTTATTTTTTTAAGGTATCTATAAATGAATTTTAAAATATTATTGAATTTTAAATATTATTGATATTTTTACATTATGATAATGATTATTATTATTATTATGATTATTATTATGGCATCTACATATCAATGCTATACATATATTCATGTATTATTATTATTATTATTATTATTATTATTACTATAATTATTAAGTTATCTGTATGTGTATATTATAGATATATTATTATTATTATTATTACTATAATTATTAAGTTATCTGTATGTGTATATTGTAGATATATTATTTGTTATTATTATTATTTTATTATTAATATTATTAGTATTATATTTTAATGTAGCAATGTATTAATGTGTATATTATTGATTTATCCATATATTATTAGTACTAGTATTATTATTAAGTTATCTGTATGTGTCTATAATAGATATTTTATTATTATCATTGCTATTATCACTAAAATTATTATTATTTTTATTACTTTTATTAGTATTATCATTATTATTAGTATTATTATCATCATTATTATAATTACTATTTTTAAGGCATATTCATGTTAATGTGCATAATATTAAAATATTGTATTAATAATACAACATTATATTATTTATATAGTATTTTATTAATATATCACATTATTATGTTTAAGGATTTCAGTTAATGTGCATATATTAAATAAAATATATATTAAGTATGATTATTAACTATTTTAGAATTATTATTACTATTTTTATGCTACTGTATATAATGGGTTTGTTATTATACTGTTTTCTATTAATCTTTATTGAGTTGGTGGCAACAATCGAGTCCTAAAAAAGGTAAAGCTATAAAAACAGGGAGACAGCATTTTGTAAAACATTTACAACGCAACAATATCAATATGTCGAAAATCATTTAAAAAAATGTTTAAAGTGTTTGAAACTAAACGCAAGCCGAAAGACAGTCAAGAAAACACAATATAATATTCACACACATAATATAATACTTCAATATAATACTCACACACATAATATAATACTTCAATATAATACTTCACATTCACATTTTTATGAGTTTGTTAAATAAAGCAAAAAGCACATTTTAAAAACTGCATGCATTATTAAATAGACGTCCCTAGTTTTACTATGCATTGTTTTTCATGTATTTCAACTGTAAAAAGAACTACATAACTAGAGCACATGCAAATCACTACAAAAAGCAAACTTTTTTTTTGAAATTGTACGTTCCCATTCACTTAATAAGCACATGAATAATAACTAATTAATGCTGAATATGTATTATAATTAAAAATGAAAATAAATAGTAACCATTACTTTTCTAAAGTAATAATTTGGCAAATAGTATTTTCTATGTGTATAATTACTATATTTTGTCCTATATTACATAATGAGCAATGTTATTATACTAAGAATTATTATAACTTATTTTTATTATTTTTATTATTATTATAAACTTGTATTATTAGTAATATCACTTATAGCATTATTCATATTGTATTACTTTATAGGTATATTCATTTAAGTGATTTACTTTATATATTTTCTATATCATATATAATAGATAATTTACATATAATCTAATATATTATTATATATATATTATATATAAAAAAATATATATATTATATAGAATTTAGATTTATATGTAGATAATATAATAGTATATAAAGCATATATTCATATATATATATATATGTATCATATTTTATTTAATATTATATATTACACTCAATTATGTGTAATTGTATTCTGTATATCACTTATAGATTTGTGTATATACTGTTATTATATTAATTTATATCTTAGATGTTGTAGCAATATATTGTAAAAAGAACTAATCAAAAAACAAGACAGCATATTGACTAACTTTCACGAACATTCAATATGTCGAAAATCATTAAAAAAATTTTAAAATTGTTTGAAACTAAACGCAAGCCGAAAGACAGTCAAGAAAACACAATATAATATTCACCAAAAATAATAATACTTCAATATAATACTCACACACATAATATAATACTTCAATATAATACTTCACATTCACATTTTTATGAGTTTGTTAAATAAAGCAAAAAGCACATTTTTTAAAAATCAGGATTTTAAATAGACGTCCCTAGTTTTACTATGCATTGTTTTTCATGTATTTCAACTGTAAAAAGAACTACATAACTAAGAAGCACATTGCAAACTCACTACAAAAAAGCAAACTTTTTCTTTGCAAATTGCACGTTCCCCTTCACTTAATAAGCACATGAATAATAACTAATTAAATGACTGAATATGTATTATAATTAAAAATGAAAATAAATAGTAACCATTACTTTTACTAAAGTAAAATAATTTGGGGCAAATAGTATTTTCTATGTTGTATAATTACTATTATTTTGTCCTACTATTAGCATAATGAGCAATGTTATTATTACTAGAATTATTATAACTTATTTAATTATTATTTATTTATTTATTATAAACTTGTATTATTAGTAATATCACTTAGAGCATTATCATATTGTATTACTTTATATGTATTTATTACATGATTTACTTTATATATTTTCTATATCATATATAATAGGATAATTTACATATAAATCTAATATATATATATATATATATATATATATATAAAAATATATATATATATTGAATTTAGATTTGTATGTAGATATATATATAGTATATAAAGCATATATTCATATATATGTATATATATATCATATATTTAATGTAATATATATATACACTCACATTATGTGTAATCTGATATTCTGTATATCACTTTATAAATATATGCTGTATATACTGTATATATATATGAAGTAATACACATAATGCTAATAGTCATATATATGTATATCTATCTATCTATAAATATCACTAGTATACATACGGACGGTCTCCTTCAGTCCTGGCGCCGGTCCGTACATCCCGGAAGTAGCCAGTGAACGGTCATTGTTCCCGTGACAGGTGCAGCCGATTACAGGCCACAATGTCTGAACCTCTGTGTCCTGTTATTGGCTGCAGCTGTCACATGAATGATGACCGTTCACTGGTTACTGCATGGATGTACAGAACGGTACCAGGACTGAAGGAGACCATCCGGGAGGTAAGTAAGAGCCTTATCTACTATTTTTAATCATGCTCCGACGGACCAACGAGCTTTCTTAGATCCCGGAGCACCCCTTTAACTTATCATTATTGTAACATTGACCAGCAGTGACGCCAATCTGAAGTGAGTCCCAACCAGGAGTGACGAGGGGATGTTGGACCAGAAGTTAAAGGTATTTTCTCACCTCGATGATTAGCATTAAACATGTAAGAAAAAGTAAATAAAGACTATTACCAAATACATTGCTTTTCTGATTTTGCTTTGTTTTGGAGATAGAGGAGATCTTATCTACTTCTTCTGTATACAAGTTTCTCTTTGTTACCAATCACCTTTCTTTGCTCTCTTTGCTTCAGCTGCCCTGTTTCATCATGGTGACATCACTCCTGACTGTGTCTTATCAGTAAAACAGGAGCTTATCTGTTACTGGTAAGCTTTAATCCTTTAAAGCTCTGTAGCCTTGTGCACTACAGTTTACAAAACGCCTGCACTCATGTCACAGTAACAGGCTCAGTTGGGGATAACAGAGCTGATATTCCAATCATTGCTTTAGAAGCACCCACAGCCTGTCCAGGAAGTGGGAGTCTGAAACTTGTAGAACCAACTACAACCTGAATAGGAAGTGTGAGCTTAAAGCTGTAGAATCACTCACAGACTGAACAAGAACTGTGAGCCTGAAGCTGTACAACCAGACACAGCCTGAACAGGGAGTGTGAGCCTGAAGCTGTACAATCACCCACAGCCTGAACAGGAAGTGGGATCCTGAAGCTCTAGAACAACCCACAGCCTGAACAGAAAGTGTGAGCCTGAAGCTGTAGAGCCGTCCACAGCCTGAACAGGAAGTGGAACCTGAAGCTGGCTGTGAAGAGCAAGTTCATAGTGTGAACATGTGTACACCCCTTTAAGCCATATCAGGAATAACAGGTGGAATAGGAGAATCAGATTATGTTAAATTAAGCATTCTCTGATGCCGCTAGTCCCACCACGATTCCTGGTGTGGCTTAGCTTCTGGTCCAATGGCAGTTCATTGCTCCAGGTGCGGCTCCACTTCTGGTCAATGTCATCTCATTGATACACGTATTGTGTCAATGCCGGTCAACGTCACTAACAATAATGATGTGGACCAGAAATGATGTTGCATCTGGAGCAACATATTAAGTCGGACCGGAAAGTAGGTCGGACTGGGAGGGAAGTCACTTTGGAGTAAGGAACGTTAAGTTAAATCTTAAAAGCCAGATTTAAACCATAACCCTAATCGTAAACCCATTTTACAGTTTAGAGTAAAGTTAATTTTTTGGGGCAAATTCTGTCAAAATTTTATTTGGGCTGACCCAAAATAGAATTTTCATGATATGGGTGGAATTTGACATTGATCCGAATCCCAAATGCAACTCTAGTAGGGATGATAATACTATAGGGTCCTCTTGGTCTACTAATGGGATCCACTAGTAAGGACGTAATCAATGGGGGTTATTAGGGCAACACTGTTTACCAGACTCCTCAATCTGTGGGGCTTCCCTGGTTGGCACCAGTAATGGGTGCTACTAGAGATGGTACTATTATAATGCAGAATTGGGTCGAATACTTTTAAGCAGCAATTTTTTGATGCAATACAACTTTTTACGTTTGAAGGACTATTCGAAAACACGGTCAGACAGGATTTCGTCAGTTGTCAGGAAGCCGTCGATGAAACCAAACAGTCGAAATTGGGATGAGCATGAGATAATGGAGAGCATTCGGGGGGATTGTAACTAAAAGTAAATGCCCCTATTTTGGGGAAGATCAATGGGCAATGCCGATGACCTGCAAACTACTGAACATAATGTGCTCCGTCCCGATGTCCTCAATGTTTTGAAGGTCGTAGACTCCGCCGTGTTTATATTCTTCTGTTGCAAGTCCAACTGTCTCCAGATCAAAGAGTCCTGCCTGTCTTCATTGTCAGGGTGAGTGACAGGCCGGCAATGGGTAATTCCAATGATGAACCCTCAATGCAAAAATAATGATACCTCTCCTCTAGAGGGATCGGTGAAATCAAAGTAATAGTTTAGAACAACTTAATTTCATCCTTTAGGGAGAAGTCCTGCTCAAACCCATCGTAACTTAAGAGGATTTTCTTTCCTAATTGTTTCCTGTTTAACCCTTTCATTCCTATGTATGTTTTGTCTTACTGTTTCTAGAATAATTACATCAATATTGGACACAAAAATAACATTCTGCAGTGTTTAGCATTCCTTGTATCCGTTACATTCCCAAGGATGTTTCTGCACTTTATATCTTCTTTCTTTTCAAGGCTGTAAATGTTTCCATATACCTGGATCATACAGCAGACGCCCTTTGCCATCAGAGATGTTCTTTATGAAATCCTAAGTCACCTAAGGCACCAAATATTTGTCAGATCCAGGGGACGGCGCACTTTATATAACACAAGATATAGTTATTTAGCTATCTATCTATCTCCTTGTATCTATCTATCTCATATCTATCTATCTATCTATCTATCTATCTATCTCATATCTATCTATCATATCTATCTATCTATCTATCCATCTATCCATCTATCTACCTATCTATCTCTCATCTCCTCATATCTTTCTATCTCTTATCTCCTCATATCTATCTATCTATCTCATATCTATCTATCTATCTTTATCTATCTATCTATATCTTATTTCCTTCAATCTATCTATCTATCTATCTATCTATCTATCCATATCTATCTATCCCATATCTATCTATATCTATCTATCTATCTATCTATCTATCTATCTATCTATCTATCATCTAACTGTTTATCTCATATCTATCTACCTATCTATTTCATATCTATCTTTGGATACCTCTAAATATACTAGTCCTTATGTCCCACCACCTTTCGCTCTGTGTGTTCTGGTTCCTTGTAACATCACCAATTTTCTAAATAAATCTAAAAGGTGCTATTGACATGAAATTCTCACCAGATGTTGGCTACAACCCAACCAATCCACATAAGTAAAGAAACTAAACCATCGATGTCCATACATTGAGTTATATGTAATAATGAGAAATGACTCAAAAAGTCATGGAACACATGGAGAAAGAGATGTGCAAAAAGCCATGGAAAGTCATGACACCAGCTGAAATATATCAGTAATTAGAAAGCAATCGTGCCTCTAAGGAAAAAATATTATCAACTGGTTCAACTGATGGCTTGTAAAAAGGTATCTTATTACCAAGGTGCCACACAAGAAACATCTCATGATGGATGAAACCAATGAGCTGTTTCAAGACCTTCGCAACATTTCTGTTGTAAAACAGAGTAATGGCATTGGTTACAGATGAATTTCTAAACTACTGAAGGTTCCAGTGAGCACTGTTTGGGCCTTATTGTGGAAGTGAAAAGAACATCATTTCACCATAAACCGTCCAAGACTCGATGCTCCCCATAAGATTTCAGACAGAGAAGAGAATAGAATTATAAGAAGAGTTTTCCATGAGCCAGGGACACCTGTGAAGTGCTACAGAAAGACATGGAATCAGCGGGTACAGCAATAAGTAATGCACTTGCCCTCCATGGCCTGTAGGCACGCTCACCCTCCATGGCCTGTGCTCATGCTCACCCTTCATGGCCTGTATGCACGCTCACCACACAAGACTACTTTGCTCAACAACATTTACGGAACTGGCAAACTTCATATGATTGAAGGAAGGATAAATGGACATTTATCAAGACATTCTTGATAAAAATCTGGTGCCGTCTACCAGGTGGAAGAAGATGAAACAAGGGAGGACATTTCAGCAGACAATGATCCCAAGAAAACTCTCAGTTGTATCAGAGAAAGAAAATAAAGCTGCTGGAATGGCCAGGCCAATCACCTGGGCTGAATCCTATAGAAAATCTATGGAAGGAACTAAAGCTCAGAGTTCCGAGAAGGAGGCCACGGAAGCCTCAGGATGTGAAAAGGGTTTGTGTGAAAGAATGAGCCAAATTCCCCCTGAGCAATGCAGGAGACTAGTGCGATGCAGGAGCGATGTGAGGACGCCGAGTTGTGAGCGCACCTGTGAGCGGTACGCAGCTAGAACTGTGTCTACATAAGATGGGATACAAGGCATAGTAGCATCAATATATCGAGGAGACTACCATCTTGAGTCAAAGTGACGTCCCCTGTGAGATCCTCCTGATGAACCCCAGAATATGGAGGGGGGAAACGCGTCGAGGATGAGGTTTGATGTATCTTGAGATGGTATCAGATAGATGTATCTTATGTTCCCTACACGGACTGTATATATATAGATATTTACCCTAACTGTGGAACAAAACAATTGTGCTGTTCATATCATTTGATCCCCACGGATATTTATTGGTGGAGGGTACTATAGGAACAGTGATAATTGTATGTGGAAGAATCTATATCCACTTAAAGTATAAGTAAGAGAATGGGCTGTTCCTGATATTTGATCCCCTTGAATATTAATTAGGGGGTTTTATAGGAACTGTGTCTGGACTTCTAATTAATTCACTCTTAAATCTTGTATAGAAATATATAAACGCTAGTGCTTGTGGTGGATTGATAGGGACACAGAACGAAGATAATAGGGTGAGCCGACAGAGACTAGGCCGTCCTTATCGGGACGATTACTTGGTCTATCTTAGGATAAGTGTAGGGAAGTTAGGTAGGGATAGTGTGCATATGTTGATTAGTGTAGTCTTTATAGGTGGTACTGTATTTTTTATAGATATTTATTAAAAGTTATATTTTAGAGATTGGATTTGTTTAGTCTTGGTCAGTGATTAGTTTCTCTATATAGGAGGCATCATCACCAACAAAGGCTTTTGTACCAAGTATTATGGTAAATACATTTCAGTAAGCGCGTTCAATACTTTTTAGATGTCATTTCTCATTATTACACATGATTTGGGGACATCTATTGTCAGATTTCTTTGTGTGGATTGGATGGATTGTTACCAACATCTGGTGAGAAAAATGAACTTTTGGGCATGGAATCAGATTTTCATCAAGAAACCAGTATATCAAAGTGATTTATTTTTAGATCAGATTTCCTAACAGTGTCTTCTGCACTAGCTGTCCCCCCAAAACTGGAACAATAAACTTTTGGGCACTCAAAGTAAAGATGGGAAAGATGCAGCCAGCAATATAAAAATCCTTAATTATTGCTTTCTATGATTCCCTAAGCGTGCTGTACCCCCAACCTAAACTAATCTAACTAGCGGCTTTTGCTGGCTAAAATTGCTGAGAAATAGTGTGCCTGCAGACTGATAGAGACCAGACTGATAGAGAACAGACTGATAGGGAGTTGTGCGTTCAGTACAAAGAGTGAAGTGCAAATGGCGTTCACCAGGAAATACAGTGAGATACATATAACAGGGTCATGTGATTTTAGCAGCCAATGAGACCTCTACACCCTCAGTGGTGAAGTTTTTGACCCCCTCTGTGCTCTGCACCGATTGGATGGCCGCCAAAAGAGCAGGAAGCAGCTTAAAGTGAAAGTGAAAATGGCGCGAAGCGTTGAACGCACGTCTTGATATCGAATTTTACTCGGACCAAACATAAAAAGATCGGATTAGCTCGCGTCGAGGAAACCATAATGATGGACTCAATCTTAATTTTTCTCAAACGGTTCGATCAACACTAATGACCGTCATTACGTTTGGAGGAAAAAGGGAGAAACTTGGAAGCCTAAGAACACCATCCCAACTGTGAAACACGGGGGTGGCAGCATCATGTTGTGGGGTTGTTTTGCTGCAGGAGGGACTGGTGCACTTCACAAAATAGATGGCATCATGAGGAAAGAAGATTATGTGGCAATACTGAAGCAACATCTCAAGACATCAGCCAGGAAGTTAAAGCTTGGGCGGAAATGAGTCTTCCAAATGGGCAATGACCCCAAGCTA
Organism: Phyllomedusa bahiana; assembly: GCA_025379985.1. Lineage (NCBI taxonomy): Eukaryota > Metazoa > Chordata > Amphibia > Anura > Hylidae > Phyllomedusa > Phyllomedusa bahiana. The sequence goes on from JAODAL010012312.1 coordinate 81,037, forward strand.
CTGCCAAATTGGTCACAAAGTGGCTGAAGGAGTCAAGTCAATGTTTTGGAGCGGCCATCACAAAGCCCTGATCTCAATCCTATTGAAAATTTATGGGCAAAGCTGAAAAGGCCGGTGTGAGCAAGACGACCTCCAAACATGGCTCAGTTACATCAGTTCTGTCAGGAGGAAGAGGCCAAAATTCCTACCAACTATTGTGAGAAACTTGTGGAAGGATCCAAAACGTTTGACCCAAGTTTTACAGTTTAAGGGCAAAGCTACCAAATACTAATGAAATGGAGGAAACTTCTGACTTTGCAGAAAGTAATAATAATGCCTTAAAAAAATTATCTCTCATTATTCCGGCATTTGGCAAATATAAATTATTTTGGTTCCTAATTGACCAAAAACCGGGAAGGTTTATTCTGATTTCATGTCAGATAGTGAGAAAAACCTGCAGATGGGGCTTTGTATATATAGTGGATGGAAACTTCTGGTTTCATCTGTATCTATCTATCTATCTATCTATCTTTTCTATCTATCTTATTTTAATCTTTTCTATCTATCAATCTCATAACTATCTATCTCATATCTACCTATCTCATATCTATCTATCTATCTCATATCTATCTATCTTCCTTTCTCATACCTCTCTATCTCATATGTATCTTCCTATCTCATTTCTATCTATTTTCCCTTTCTATCCTTTTCTATCCTCATATGTATCTTCCTATCTCATTTCTATCTATCTCATATTTAACTATCTATCATATATACAGCTCTGGAAAAAATGAAGAGACCACTGCAAAATTTTCTGTTTCTCAAATTTTGCTCTTCAATGGTAAATTTTTGGTGAAAAAATGTACATTGTTATTTTATTATATAAACTACTGACAACATGTCTCCGAAATTCAAAGCAATACATTTTGTATTTATTTGCAGTAAATGAGAAATCTTCAAAATAATAAAAAAGAAGCAGCAGCGCTGTCAGCCCTCAAATAATGCAAAGAAAACCAGTTCATATTTATGTAGAAACAATAAGACTAATGTTTTAAGTCAGGAAGAGTTCAGAAATCAATATTTGGTGGAATAACCATGATTTTTTTCATTCAAATTCCTTTTGGCCGATTCCTAGCACTTGTTTTGCCATCCAGCTTGTCCTATTGCAAGAGGATTGTGAAGACCACAGCAGGGTTTTTTATACTTTCCTTCATTAAATAAGATTTGGTTCAGGTGATCACCTCATCAGAAGCACATTAAGTAGAATGAGGTGGACTTGGGTTGGAATTCAACTGACACTGGAATGGAATGGCCGTCAGACATGTAGAGATGCTGATTGTTAGAAAACTGTGCAGTGGTCTCTTAATTTTTTTCCAGAACTGTATATATATATATACTCTCATCTATCTCACTTCTATCATTTAATGTATCTATTTATTTATCTATCCTATCTATTTAATAACTATTTATCGTCATATCTGTCTCTAATTTCTATCTCATATCTATCTGTGCATTTATCTATCCTTTATCTTTTAATCTATTTTTATCATATCTATCTATCCCATATCTATCTCTCATATCTATCTGTCTATCTATCTATCTATCTATCTATCAAATCTGTCCCTCTCATATCTATATCTATCTATCTATCTATCTATCTATCTATCTATCTCATATCTATCTCTCATATCTATCTATCTATCTATCTATCTATCTATCTCATATCTATATCTATCTATCTAATATCTATCTCTCATATCTATCTATCTAATATCTATCTATCTCATCTATCTCTATTATATCTACTATCTATCATCATCTATCTAACTATCTATCTATATCTATCTATCTATCTATCTATCTATCTATCTATCACATATCTACTATCTATCGATCTATCTCATATCTATCTATCTATATCTCACATGTATCAATTTATTTAATTATCTCATATCTATCTATCTCTTTATAGCAACATAAAATTATTTCCTAGTCTCATTATTTCTCCTCTGCTCAGTTTTTCACTTTTGCTAAATGTGCCGGTCTATCAGATTTCTGGACTATCAGACAGCTGTTTTAAGTAACGTTGCTGAGGTGGCAGAGCTACATTTCTCTTGTAACTCTTTGGGTGCTGCTCAGTAGATGGATCATGATACTGACTGAGTTACTGTAGAGTATTAGGTCCTATAGACAACACCATAAATAATAGCTCTGCTACCTCCTGCTCTGTGTGGCTCCTCAGCCTCCCCAGCATCCTCGTGTCCTACTTCTTTCATTCCGTCACATAGGACACCATTAATTACAGCTGGTTAATCAGTGGGACCCGGTCTGGTTTGTTGGCATTCCTCTGCTGGATCTGCGCAGCACATGACATCAGGAGCTCGCACAGGACTGCTGACACCTTGTTATTGGGAAAGAGGAATATTACAGCTGGAGAGACGCAATGCATGGGGATCTGGACGTCAGTAATCTTCCGATATTATATCCAACTATTGAACTGTTATAGTGTCTATAGAACCTATCTTACAATATTAGAATATCTCTGCTGTCTGTCTGACTGCACCTGCAGTGAAACGAATAGAAACTCTGAGAGAAGAAGCTTACATGTGCCAGGTGGATGTGCGCTGTCAAGGGGATGTTTCCACCTTGGTATAGGATTGCTTTTCCCATGTGTACTAATGATTTTTAACAGTGTTGAACCAGTAGAGTTGATTCTTGGGGCCCACCAGTGAAGCCGTTTTTTGGGACCCCCCAGTGGAGTTGATTCTTGGGACCCACCAGTGCCTTTGATTCTTGGGGTCCACCATATGATTTGACTCTTGGAGCCCCACCAGTTGAGTTGATTCTTGGGGCCCACCAGAGGAGTTGATTCTTGGGGCCCACCAGTGGAGTTGATTCTTGGGGTCCACCAAAGGAATTGACTCTTGGGGCCCACCAGTGGAGTTGATTCTTGGGGTCCATCAAAGGAATTGACTCTTGGGGCCCACCAGTGGAGGTGATCCTTGGGGCACACCATTCCAGATTAAACTTGGGGCAACAAGTAGAGTTGATTCTTGGGGTCCACCAGTGAAGCCGTTTTTCGGGACCCCCCCAGTGGAGTTGATTCTTGGGACCCACCAGTGCCTTTGATTCTTGGGGTCCACCAAAGGAATTGACTCTTGGAGCCCCACCAGTGAGGTTGATTCTTGGGGCCCACCAGAGGAGTTGATTCTTGGGGTCCGCCAAAGGAATTGACTCTTGGGGCCCACCAGTGGAGGTGATACTTGGGGCCCACCAGTAAAGTTGATACTTGGGGCTACAATTGCCAGCATACCACACATGTATTATATTGTATGGCTGCTGGGGGTGAGTGGGGTCCAGGAGCAGTAACAACAGACCTGCCATGCCAGGGCAGACAGTGCCAGACCAGAGCGGTGTGAGGGAGAGTTGTTGTGCCAACTCTGAAGACGGAGGTCCCAGTGTAAGGCGGCTGGGCGAGAGGAAGGTAAAAAAAGAGCTGCTGTGCCGGTCAGAAGACGAAGTGGGCAGAGGAAGGATTGCGATGTTCCAACGTTATTATGAGGAGGGACTTAGGGCCCCATGTATCAAACATGTCTAGGTTTTAGAACTTTCTTGTTGCCCCTAGAAACCAATCGGAGTTCCCCTCTCATTTCATATAGTGCTCTGAAAAAATAAAAGGAGAGTTCTGATTGGTTGCTATGGGCAACAAAGACAGTCTTAGACCAAGTCAGTTTTCATACATGTCCCCCTTAGTGTGTAATGTGAGCACCTGAGCTGCGACCTATTAGTCTCCATTTATAACTAGCATACATGTGTTTAACGCCTGCTGCTGTGGCATGCTGGCACTTGTAGTTCCAGTTAATAGCTATGGGAATACGAGTGTCAGCATGCCACAGCAGCACATGAGAGACAGACAGTGAGGTGAAATCTTCTAAACAGGGGCACAGACAGCAAAACAAATGTAAAAAAAAAATTATGGGGGCTCTGAGCTGAGCTCTGGAGCGAACTAATTACTTCTAACAAGATCACAGATAAGCCATTGTTTTCAGTCCTCACAGCACATGTACCTTATGTTTATTGAAGAGATCTCCTGTACTTGTTGGTGTAACAGCTCAGCTCCTTGCAGAGACACTAAATATACTAATCCCTGCTGTAGAACCACTTATAGCCTGAAGAGACAGAGTGAGTGTAAAACTCAGTGGAATAGCCTAGTGACAAAACTTCTTTAAGAACAAACCTACAAAGCATATTGCAGTCATAACCCGGGGATTGTTCAAAATCTAATTATACATCATATAACATGGCATTGGCATTGGCATTTTGTCCAGAGTGGGACCAAACAGGGCCCTATGCAACCATCACTGCTCCCTATGGTTCAATGTTACAGGTGCCGTCATATTTTGCCTTCATAGAGAGAACTATCATACATGAAAAAAACTTTGAGATTCTTAGTTCACACGTTTTGATCAAAAAATGTTTAAGCCACCCACGGCTTACAACGTGATCTCAAGGCGGGTGGTCCTACGCTATCTTTACCTCTCAATAGAGCCAAATTCAGACTTCTCATTGGGTCAACCGACCCCATTATCCAGAGAGAAAAATAAAAAAACACTAACCCTGCAAGCTGCACTTATATAACAGCCTGTGAAAGTGGACGGGGTGCAAGAAACCAAAATTGAGGCATCCCTTCCTCCCTATATAGATTAAAAGCAATATATGCCAAATACAACGTATAGTTCTGCACAAAAAAATATTTCTGAAAAACACAATGTGAACCTGGGTGCCACTGGCGGGGTTGCGTGTGAACGTGTGAACTAAGAATCTCAAAGTTTTTTCATGTATTGTAGATAGCATAAATGCTTCTTTAGGGCTTTCCATGTATTTTTGCCCTTTTAGCAGTTGGTGTGCCAACTGGTAATGGTGTGCGTGTGTATATATATGTGCCGCAACCCTGCCAGTGGCACCCAGGTTCACATTGTGTTTTTCAGAAATGTTTTTTTTGTGCAGAACTATACGTTGTATTTGGCATATATTGCTTTAATCTATATAGGGAGGAAGGGATGCCTCCATGTTGGTTTTCTGCACCCCGCCCACTTTCACAGGCTGTTATATAAGTGCAGCTTGCAGGGTTGGTGTTTTTTTATTTTTCTCTCTGGATTATGAAGGTCTGTTGACCCAATGAGAGGCCTGAATTTGGCTCTATTGAGAGGTAAAGATAGCGTAGGACCACCCGCCTTGAGATCACGTTGTAAGTCGTGGGTGGCTTAAACATTTTTTGGATCAAAACGTGTAAACTAAGAATCTCAAAGTTTTTTTCATGTATGATAAATAGCGTAAATGCTTCTTTAGGGATTTCCATGTATTGTATAGCCCTTCATAGAGAGAACAACACTTAATAAGGCATTGGATGGGTCATCAGAAGTAACGCTGTAGGGGAAGTGATGTCAGACATGGAGCGATGCTGACAGGTAAGTTAACCTAAAACCTTAGTGTTAGGGATAGCGTTAAAGAACACATTTAGGTTCAGGACGTCTAGAACCTGAATTTTCTTACAAGTTTGTCAAAAACAACAGGTCCTTATCCAGGCAACACCATGCCCTATTGTTCAACCATGTTCAACCACATGGTGCCTTCAAAGAGAACCTTTGGTTTAATATAGATCATAGTGTCAAAATGATTAAATCAGGTGTGGATATTATCTTTTGATCCACTCCTTATCCATTTAGATGTCTCTGTTCCAAATTGATTGATTACAGCTGTCGACAGCTTGAGCTTGAGAAATATGACCCACACACTCTGTCTGGGACATGAACTTGATCTTTAATCACAGTAAATTACATTCCAATAGAACTTTATAATCACATGACTATTCTATCACTACATGATTGGTTAATTGGCAGTTGCTAAGAGACAGATTCGAATTAGCATCTACGCATTAGGCATGAAGTGATAACACACATTCCTAAACTCCCCTCTGTATCGTCTGGGGGGAGGAGAGAGGCCTTGAATCTCTTGTTGTTAGCAGACACTGCATCTGTCTCAAGGAAAGCTGTGTGAAAGATATCTGATACTTCGTAAGGATGTATAGCAGTAAATGCAGTTTAAACAAACTATCTGATGAGCTTAATAAGAATGTAATGATGAAACAGACTTTTGATGTTTTTTCCTTAAATTACCAACTTGACAGTCCCCCCTAAAAACATCAAAATCTGTTCTAACGCTCCCCTCTAGAGCGTGAATGATGATTGATGCTCTTCCCTAAACTGAACAGGAATGGGTAAAGGTCACTCTCCTTAGACAGCAGGGTGAATAGGTGGAGTGGGTGTTGAACCCACTGAACCAAGGTCAGGCCTTCTCCAAGGGGGCATAACCAAGCAACCGCAGGCCTCCTCGCAGAGCCTTTGATGGTAAGGATGACTACCCAAGGACCGCCAGGTGCCACCTCAGAGCAGTCCCTGGCAGAGGCACCTATGGATTGTTTACAATCTCATAACCCTCAATGATTCTGGAAAGTCATGATGGAGGTGGCGCTTAATTGTTCAGCTATACCTTGTAAGGCTTCTCGGGTGTAATTATCAAACCTCTGTACATTATAATAGATGTAATTTACCCAGTCCATACTTTTGTTGATTGTTATCTGGGGCGTAAGTGATTCAAACCCGGCTTTGACCTGGTCCCTAGCTTTGAATTCATCAGGCACCCCCCTTGGTTGTCCCTCTTGCATTTTTACACACATCCAGACTAGACAAACATATGAAAGGATAAAGGAAAGTTCATAATGACTTATTGGTCGGAGTCACTTTCTTGCAGTGTGAAGCATGCACCCAGGGGGGTCCTCCTTCAAGTTTCATTGAGGTTGTGGACATCAGGAGTACTTGGTATGGTCAAATCTGGGCTCCAGAGAATCTCTGACGTGTTTCTGCCCCCTCCACAAAGTCACCAGGTTGTAGCTTTGATCAGAGTCTGGGATCTGGAATGGAGGAGAACACTATGGCATGGATTAGTTTCAATTCATTACACAGATTTATAACATATTTTGCAAGGCTATCATTCCCTGCACTCAACTACTGCTGGTGAAACCTCCCTAATCTGGGCGGGCCTGAGAATACTACCTCCTGAGGAGTGAGACCAGTGGGCTGTCTGGAGGTATTTCTGACAGATTAGAGTGCAATGGGTAGGATCTCAGGCCAGAGCGGAGATGTTTATTTGCTAGCCTTCAGAATCTTGTTCTACAGAGTGGCGTTCATTCTTTCCCCTTTTCCACTGGATTCGGGATGGTAGGGGGTGTGTAGGCCAAGGTCAGCTCCTACTAGTTTCCAAATGTCTCTGGTTACTTCTGCAATGAAGGCAGGTCCTTGGTCAGATTCAATAACCTCAGGAATCCCAAATCGGCATATCAACTCAGTCAATAGTTTCTTCACAGTGGTTCTGGCAGTCATGTTGGTAACTGGGTAGACTTCAGGCCATCCTGAGAACAGATCCACCACCACTAGAACATACTTGTATTTTCCACTCTTGGGTAATTCAATGTGGTCAATCTGGATCCGCTGTAACGGATATAGTGGTTTAGCCAAATGCTTCCTTGGTATTGGCATCAGTCCTCCTGGGTTACATGTATTGCATATTTCACAACTTCTAGCATAGCTACTTGCCATGGAAAATGGAGATTCCGGGTGCTAGGTATATCTTGTTGATTGAAGAAATCATCTGGCTAGTTCCTCTGTGGGTAGTACCATGAGCCCATTGTACTACAGCTGGATATAATGCCCTTGGTAAACAAAGTCTATTGTCTTTCTTCTAGAATCCATCTTGGTGTATCTCTGCTCCCAACTCCTCCCCACTTTTTCTTTCCTTTGGGCTTATTTGAGTTGGAAATTGTCTCAACAGGTTAACACCTGGATTCAATGCATCTTGTCCTTGGTTCTTCTCTTCTTGTTCCTCTCTATTCTTTCCTTCTTCTTTCTTCTTCTCACCTTCTTCTTTCCTTCTTTCTTCTCACATTCTCCTACTTTCTTCTCACATTCTCCTTCTTTCTTCTCACCTTCTCCTTCTTTCTTCTCACCTTCTCCTTCTTTCTGCTCTTTCTTCTGGTCAGAACATATACAGCCACTCCTGCTTCCTCTCGAATCTCTGGGAAGAGAGCTGCGGCCTTTGCAGCCAAACTGCTCTGTAGGTGCCTTCTACTTTCACTGTCTCTATTCTTCCATGGGCTTTAGTCTTCAAAACGGCCACTTGAACTGGCAATTGGAGAGCATGCATCAGAGTCTAAACGGCTTCTTGATTCTTGATGGGCGTTCCACTAAATGTCTGGAAACCTTGCAGGGCCCACTCCAGGCCAAGGTCATGGGCTACTCTGTACATGTAGGCTGAGTTGGTGTATATGTTCATGGTCTTCTCTTTGGTGAGCTTACAAGCTTCCGTTGCTGCCCAGAGTTCACCTTCTTGGGCTGGCATTCTCGAAGGTAAAGATGCAGCCTTCACGGTTTCTTGCAAGGTAACCACAGCAAATCCTGTATGGAATCGTCCTTGATTGATCATCCGCATATCTGGATCCATCTGTGAAGAAGACATCGTCTGGGTTCTCCAACTTGGATGTAGAGACAGTAGGAAGATGGGAGGTTTCAGTCTCCATTTGTTCAAGACAGTCATGAAGAGGTTCCTCCGTGGCAGTCTGGTCTTCATCAGTGATAGACTGATCTTCATCTTCCCCCCTTGAGATAGGAAGCAGAGTGGCTGGGTTGAGAGTAGTACATCTCTTCAAAGTGACATTCTCAGGCATCAGTAATGGGCATTGTATACGGAGGTTCTAGCAGGGGAGCGCAGCTACTCGTATACCCTTGACCGAAGACCGGTCCTCCTCTATCGGGGATGGTCGTCCTCTTCGACCGAGCGCGCAGCTTCGGGAGGGACGCACATGGAGCGGTGAGGGAGGAAGGGGACACCCGCCTAGCCAGCCAGATCAGCCGAATCAACCCTGGCGATCAATGGGGTGACAGATGTCGCAGCCAGATCGCCCTCACATCCTTCAATGGAAGTTACTATGGTACCTTCCATTATAACACCTATGGACATCAATACAGAACTGGGCACTGGATCTCCTGTTATGGATCAGCATGGTCCTAGTGTCCAGACCAGTCACTTCAAATCCCTGATTTATACATCAGAAAAGTAATTCTATATAAAATCCCTATGAAGAGGGAAATGGACTTTGCTACAGGAGAATCCCCAGATCTCTGTCTGCTTCTGTTCGGTGGAGCTTACTAGAAATGGTTAGGAGGGAGGTCGAGTCAGTAGGAAATCAGGCTCCAATCTGCAGACAACAGCAAAGTCAAACTGGTAGTCAGGAGTTGGGCCAACATTGGAGCCAAGTAGTTGGCAAGACCAAGGCTGGGACAGACCGATCACCACTCCATGGTGTCATTAGATATCCAGCAGAGTGGAGGAACGCATCCGATATATCGGTGTCTGACAAAGCCAGATGATGACCAATCAGTGGCATAGCAAGAGGGTGATCAAGGGGGCACCCCAAGTGGTACTACATTTTGGAAACACTGCACACTTTCTAACTTTTCTGGACCCTGGAAGAGTTGGCATGTCTCCTGGGCACTGTGCACTGTGGATGAGCTGAGTATGCACCATATGCAGCACGAGTCAACTGTAACCCCCTAGATGCCGCTGTCAGGGGTACCAATAGGGCAGTACTCCTGTCAGGGGCCCTAATCAAAAAGGGGCCCACTGATATGTTAAAGAATTGGAGCTAGTAATGGGTGAGGGCCCATTTGATTTGGTTGTATGGGGCCCTGAAACAGTTAATAGATGACTGATGGCAGCCCTGGCCGCTGTTAGCAGTGACCGCAGCATGTAGGTGGTTAGGTTAACAGAGGGAGATGTTCCTTTTGTCAACACAGGCACCTCTGCAACTCAATCACAGGGCACCCATGAATGCCATGGCAGCAAGAAGCTACCGTATTTTTCAGACTATAAGACACACTTTTTTTCCCCCAAATTTTGGGGGAAAATGGTGGTACATCTTAAAGTCCAAAAAAAACTGTAGGTGCGTCTTATGGTCCGGAGCGTCTTAAAGTCCAAAAAATACGGTAAATAATGTAATCCTGCTATGTAAAGAAGCCCATTAGAGTCAGATAGGCAGCTTGTCACAGATACAGTGTAATACATAACAATACAGTAATGTTGATTTGTATGATAAAAGTGACCGCATATTCTAGTTCAATAGAAATTTAAAATGTTTTAACAAATAAAAAATGTTAATAAAAACAACACAGTATAAAACAAAACAAAAAAAAACACATTGTTTATTAAAAAGAAATGTATTGCCGCATACATAACTTGCTCTTTAACCCCCTTACTGACATTTGACGTACTGGTACAACATAATGCCAGTAAGGTTGTATGAAGCAGGTTTTCTCGCTGAGCCCGCTCCATATGTGGCAGGGGCCGGCTGATTATAATACCTGACATTCGCCGCTAACATCAAAGATCGGAGCTGGCTCTCTGAACAACCCTTTAGACTCTGCCGCGATTGTAGCCGTGGCAACTAAATGAATGAGGAATGGAGCTGTGCACCATTCCTCATTCCTATCAGCGCCCCCGTGACAAGATCATGGGGTGCCGGTCGGTTGCCATCCCAATCCATTATCAGCAGCACTCTACTAGCACTAAAAACAGTCAAAAGGAACGTACGAACTATCGGAAAAGCATTTCTGCTACTTTAGATACATGAAAATTTGAAGTTCCTAGTGTACATTTTTTATCAAAACTGTAATAAGCCCACCTGCCGACGTCAAGGCAACCTCAATACAGATGGGGACCTACTCTAATTGGTGCCTGTTCAGACCTCCACATTTCTGGGAGAGTAGATTCCAGCTACAAGCTGCCCTGCATTGATTTAAAAACCAGTGCAGGTGGGCGGAGTGCAAAAACCAGAGTGGGGGCAGCCACTCCCCCAAACAAACAGTCTAGAAAAACAATGTTTGGTCCGCACATCCAAAACGTTTTTTTTTTTTTAAATTAGCCTATATGCACGCTGGTGTGGCAGGAAAATACAAACACAGTGCAATGCAGAGTAGCTTGTAGCTGGAATCTTCTCTCCCTGAAATGTGGAGGTCTGAACAGGCACCAAAAGAGATAACATATAGCGTAGGTTTCCAAGTGTATTGAGGTCGCCTTGTCAACGGCAGACGGGCTTATTAGAGTTTTGGTCAAAAATGTGAACTAAGAACCTCAAATTTTCATTTATCTAAAGTAGCAGAAATGCTTTTCCATTAATTTCTGTTATTTTTTATTGTTTTTTATTGCTAGCAGAGTGCTACTGATATTGGATTGTCTCTGCCCCACCAGTGTGCACCTATGCTCATTTAAAAAAAATAAAATAAATTTTTGTATGTGCAGACCAAACATTGTTTTTCTAGACTTTTTCTGGTCAGTTACCATAGCAGCTAGAAGCCTGATAAAGACTTCCATATTGGCCGTGTAGTCTTTTCTATTACTATTCTATTTATCAACATGCCATCTTAGTACACCCTTCTGCATTGTATAAATACAAGCAATCGCGCCCCCTAGTGTTCAAGTACTCCAGGGGGACTCAATGTTAAAGGGTATTTATCGCTTCATCAGTTCGGCTGTTTTCTTACAGCTTCATTTTCCCAGTTCCTCAAATCCAGGGGCGTTTATACCCCTCCCAGCTGGGTGTTTCTTAACTGAAGGGGGATGATATCATCCCCCCCCTTCACTGTTCGTGCTCGCTCCCGAGTCAGTGTGCTCCCGGGTCTCTGTCTGAGTCCACATGTCACTGTGTCATTTCTCTCCCTATGCAGTCTTATTTTGTAAGAGCTGTTTGTTTACATACCACTGCCCTGCATTCAGTCTAGACAGTCTTCTATGAACTCAGAGCACTGATCTCTTCTCCTCTCACAGCTGGAGGTTTGTTACAGTTGAATCCAGTCTTCTATGAACTCCTCCAGAGCACACATCTGTCCTCCTCACAGCTGGGGGTTTGTTACAGTTGTATCCAGTCTTCTATGAACTCATCCAGAGCAGCACAGATCTATCTCCCTTCTATGTTTACACGCAGGAGCATTAGGCACCGAGCACAATTCTGCTGTTTTCTGGTTGAAGAGGCAGCTGCAGTGTTACTGTGGAGCTGCTGGCTGTGCAGAGTGAAATGTTGCCGGCCCCTTACTCTGAGTGAGAGAGGCAGGAATGCGCGCTCACGTGAATACGACCGGGGGCCGGACAGAATGTAAATTAGTAGAGCCAGCAGCCAATGAAATGAAAGGAGGAGGGATCAGACCGGCACTGGGGAACAGTGTTTACACAAAACGAAGATAAGGGAGACAGTGAACACAAGACAGCTTTGCAAATGACATCCAATTGCAAAGTTGCTTGTTTTCACTGTCCCCTTATTCTGAAGACCATTTAATGTAATGATACAACCCCTTTAAAGTGTAAAAAACAAAAACGTTTTCAAGGTATAAAAAAGTAATTAAAAAAATTAAAAGTTCAAATCACCTCCTTTTGCCATTTGACAAATAAAAGAATATAAAAAAGTGACACATAATCGGTATTGCTGCGTGTGTAAAAGTCCGATCTATTCAGATATAACATCAGTTATCCCGTGCGCTGTACACCATAGAAACAAAAGAAAAAAAATCCAAATGTCCAACTTGCGGTTTATTTGATCATTTCACGTCCCCAAATAATTGGAATAAAAAGTGATAAAAAATTTGCTTGTATCCCAAAACGATAGCAATAAGAAGGACACTTCAGCTTGCAAAAAAAACGCCCCCCTCACTGAGGGGCATAGGTAAAAAAAAACAAAAAAAGTTATCACAGATAATGACGCTGCAATGCAAAATAAAGAGATAAGTACTTAACATAACGAAAACTATCAACCTGCAGAATAGAGATACCTCATCATTTATACCAAAGAGTAACCAACATAAAAACAGAACTTCCATAAACATAGCGCAAGTAAGTTTTTTTTCACGTCATATTTTTTTTTTAATTTTCCAGTACATTCTATGGTCTGGTCAGTGACACCATTAAAAAGTGACACCATTAAAAAGTACATCTTGTCCAGCAAAAAACAAGCCCTTATAGGCAACATGTATGAACCTGGCTCTGACTCCACAGAGTTCTACCTCTGTTTTGTAGGTATGAAAGTGTCTCACAGCACTTTATAAATGAGTCCCGTTCTATGCCAAAACTAGTCTCCATTTTGAAACTGGTATGGATTTGTACCACAGTTTTGCGCATTTTTGCCGCATTGTATGACTCTGGCGCGACCCCCGAATCTTTGGCGTAAGTGTTGTGTCAGCAATAGCCTCGGGGGGCAAAAACTCTGTGACCAAGGGTGTGTCCACATGGCAGTGATAAAATACCAGTCGGATTCTTTTTAAAGGGAATGTGTCATAAAAAATGATTTATTGTTTAACTCACGTTTTTATGTTCAACACATTTTTTAAGAATTTATGGTTATATTTCTTTTTAATTTTCCTTACCACTTTCAATAGTTTTTTAATAATTCTTAAGTCCTGCAGTTTTCACTTTGTCCACTAAGCCTAATAATAGTCTGACACTTCCTGTTCTGTAGAGAAAGATTCTCAGTTGTCTGCTCATTATGAGCACAAAGAGAGTCAAAATGAAAGGAGACACCAGTGTGAATAGATAACACAGGATCCACCAGTCACAAGAGGAGATAGTCACAGTTCACCCTTTCACCTCCCTGCACAGTGACTTTTTCCCAGGTCACAGAGCATGACTAGAAAACTCTCCTATAGAAGTCATTGGGACTGAGTCAGTGTTAAGATTCCTATGTGCATGAAGCTGCTGTAAAGCATCTCTGTGACTGCTGTTAAAGCAGTGCAAACAGGACCTAGTGGCCAAAGTGAAAACTGCAAGACTTAAGAATTATTAAAAAATATTGAAAATGATATGAAAAATTTAAAAAAAACAACCACAAATTCCTAAAAAATGTGTTTAACATAAAAATGGGACTTAAACAATGACTAATTTTTTTGATGACACATGCCGGTATTTTATTGTCTTTACAGTGGTTTTGGGGGACGGTTCTGTCCGCGGTTTCGCCCTTCCCCTATAACCATTGAATTTGCTCACCTTCCGCCCAAAAAAATGATGGTGCATGCTCCAAGTTGTTAGGAACACCGCCGCCCAGCTGAAAATCCGTTCATTGTAGACTACTGAGCAGATTTTCTTTTAAAGTCTATGGTTAGAGGACTTCCGGTTCCGGCGCCAGCGCATGGGGACGTGAAGCGCATCGGCTCCCCGCGCCCGCCGGTGACAATACCGTCAATCTGCTGTTTTCACAGCACTGACCGGCTGAAGACAGCATCCTAGGTCTGCCCACACACCGGAGCACCGTCTCGGCCGCGGCCCGACTGCTGGGAGACCGGTACCGTCGACCGACGAGTGCTGCTCCTGCCCGCCATTCCCAGCCTACAGGAGACGGGACAAGAGACCCGCAGCGCACACCGGGAGTGATACCCGCAGCGATCACGGGCGCACACCTGTAAGTTCCTGAAGCGCTAGTCGCTGGTTACGGGCCGCCACATAGGCCCGCCCACTCCCGCCTGCAAGCAACGGCCGGGAGGCCCGCACCGCGAGTCGGAGGAGGGATCCGCAATACCGGGCCCGCACCCGGACCACAGTAAAAGGACGCCTGAGGATAGTGACAGGTGGATTGCAGGGGGAAACGGGCTATAACCGCTGCACCCCTACCGCAATAAGGGCATTTAGTTGAGGGGGGCCTTGTGCTAAACAACTGGGACTAAACAGGGGACGTCCGTTGGTGCAACCCAGCAGCATAACAGGCTCAGCAGGGACACACAGGCCCTCACAGATCCGAGCAAAGGCCACAGACTCCTGCCAGCATTTACACACAAGGGGTCACGGTTCCCCCCCATTTTGCCCTTACATCC